>JARQWZ010004041.1:25000-77500 GCA_033150135.1 Gobio occitaniae
TTCCAGTGATTATCATCATTCCTCCAGTCTCCAGAGTCACATGACCCTTCACTGATCATCTCATATGAGGATCTGAGCTCACCTCCTTCCCGTCGGCGTCCCGGGAATCCTCCGCGTGATTGGCCACGTCAGACAGGAAGTGCAGTAAACACTGGAGCGTGTCGCTGTTGCAGGCGGGCAGGAGGCAGACGAGCAGCTGTACGGCCCTGTGCTGGTCTGGCTTCTCTAGAGCTGCACACACACACACACACACACACACACACACACACACACACACACACACACACACTCAGGATACAGCAGAACACACAGGTAGAGCTGGTTCTGGTGTGGATCTGAGCCTCACATGCGCAGCTGATGAAGGCGGAGTACAGCTCTCGGGTCAGCAGAGGGTCAGGCATGTCTCTGAGGAACTCTTTGAGCAGCGCCGCCACATCATGGACACTGTGCCGCTGGTCTAAAGCCACCTCTGCCCCCTGATCGAACGCCTCACGCAGCTGAACAACACACACACACACACACACACACGGTCATTGGCCTTCACTGGGTTCACACATGAGCTTTTCAGTTATTTGCGATTGTAAGAGTTCATAACAATCAAAACCAAACTATACACTCCCCTAAAGGATTATTAGGAACACACACTAATACTGTGTTTGACCCCCTTTGGCCTTCAGAACTGCCTTAATTCTACGTGGCATTGACTCAACAAGCTGCTGAAAGCATTCTTTAGAAATGTTGGCCCATATTGATAGGAGAGCATCTGCAGTTGATGGAGATTTGTGGGATGCACATCCAGGGCACGAAGCTCCCGTTCCACCACATCCCAAAGATGCTCTATTGGGTTGAGATCTGGTGACTGTGGCGGCCATTTTAGTCCAGTGAACTCATTGTCATGTTCAAGAAACCAGTTTGAAATGATTGGAGCTTTGTGACGGTGCATTATCCTGCTGGAAGTAGCCATCAGAGGATGGGGACATGGTGCTCATAAAGGGATGGACATGGGCAGAAACAATGCTCAGGTAGGCCGTGGCATTTAAACCATGCCCAATTGGCACTAAGGGGCCTAAAGTGTGCCAAGAAAACATCCCCCACACCATTACACCACCACCACCAGCCTGCACAGTGGGAACAAGGCATGATGGATCCATGTTCTCATTCTGTTTACGCCAAATTCTGACTCTACCATCTGAATGTCTCAACAGAAATCCAGACTCATCAGACCAGGCAACATTTTTCCAGTCTTCAACTGTCCAATTTTGGTGCAAATTGTCGCCTCTTTTTCCTATTTGTAGTGGAGATGAGTGGTACCCGGTGGGGTCTTCTGCTGTTGGAGCCCATCCGCCTCAAGGTTGTGTGTGTTGTGGCTTCACAAATGCTTTGCTGCAGACCTCGGTTGTAACGAGTGGTTATTTCAGTCAAAGTTGCTCTTCTAACACTAAATTTTTCAAATAAACATAGAAATAAATCTAAATAATAAACTAAATTAACCATTTAAACTAAATTACTGATCGAATTATTGATCTAAAGCCCACACTGTCGCTGTGTGATGGTTGAGATGGGCTGATGACATCAGCGTTTTTTTCCGGAGTGGCTATGCGGCTGAATAAAATTATGCTGCATTATTTTCCTGTTTAACACTGTAAAGTTGCTTTGAAACAATCTACTTTGGGAAAAGCGCTATATAAATAAAGTTGACTTGACTTGACTTGACTTCTATCAGCTTGAATCAGTCGGCTTAGATAATTGCATTAATGAGAAATTGAACAGGTGTTCCTAATAATCCTTTAGGTGAGTGTATGTACACACACCGATCAGGCATAACATTATAACCAGGAAGTGAGTAACACAGATGATCTCCTGTTAGTGGGTGGGATATATTAGGCAACAAGTGAACATATCGTCCTCAGAGTTGATGTGTTAGAAGCAGGAAAAATGGGCAAGCGTAAGGATTTGAGCGAGTTTGACAAGGGCCAGATTGTGACGGGTCAGAGCATCTCCAAAACTGCAGCTCTTGTGGGGTGTTCCCGGTCTGCAGGGTTAGGGTTAGGGTGCATCTGTGGGATGTGCAGGCAAGTCCGATCCATGGAGGCCACACCTCGCAACTTACAGGACTTAAAGGATCTGCTTCTAACATCTTGCTGCCAGATCCCACAGCACACCTTCAGTGGAGTCCACGCCTCGACGTGTCACCAACACAATATTAGGAAGGAGGTCATAATGTTATGCCTGATCGCTGACCCATGCTGGCAAAATGAGTTGGAATAATTTTGAGCCACATATTTAAACCCAAACTTTTAGTTTTATGACATACGACATTTTCCATTCCATGATTTCTTCTATTTGCCTTTATTTATGTTATCGTACCTTTACTGTAATTTCATAAAAACATAAAAATCATAAAGCATCTGCTCCTCACCTGCCGAACTCTCTTCTTGGAGCTTCCCACACGGAAGATGCCCACGGTCTGCAGACCTGAAGAGCAGCAGAGCCACATTAGTGTGTTATCACTCAACTCTAAAGACCCCATGAAACGGAGGCGGTGGACACTGGGAACAGGAAGTAGTGGGCGGGGCATACGGAGGGTAAACCTGAGCTCAGACTGACCGTAGTTCTGCAGGTGTTGGCAGCAGCTGTCCAGCAGGCGGGGCACCTGTCTGTAGATGGGGTTCAGGCTGAGCTTAGCTTCGCTCATCTTCTTCCTCTCGCTGGGCGGCTCCACAGGCATGGACAGCTGAAGGGCCTCCAGGAGCCGCGAGTGGCCGTCGTCCAGATCCGTGATGCAGTCCACAGACATACCGCCCTAACGGAGAACCACAGCCAATCAGACAGAGGCCAGTCAACAGCTCCCCCCCATCTGGGCCTGCACAACCACGGGCTAAATTATGCTAATAACGTGAAATTGTGCTAGTAATGTGCCAAATAATGCTAACAAAACGCTAAATCGTGCTGATAATGTGATAAATCAGGCTAGAAATGTGCCAAATCATGGTAGCAAACATGGTAAATAATGCTAGCAAACCAAATGCTAATCATGCTAACAAAATGCTATTAATGGTAACAATGCGTTAAATGCTAACAACATCTTAATCATGCTATCAATGCTTTAAATAATGTTAACAATGTGTTAAATAATGCAAAAAGGCTAATAATGCTACCAATGCGGTAAATAATGCTAACAATGGATTAAATAATGCTGACAAAACGCTAAATCATGCTGATAATGTGATAAATCAGGCTAGAAATGTGCCAAATCATGTTAGCAAACATGGTAAGTCATGCTAACAAAATGCTAATCATGCTAATAATGCGTTAATGTTAACGTGTTAAATAATGTTAACAAAATGTCAAATCCTGCTAACAACATGTTAATCCTGTTAACAACATGCTGTTAAATAATGCTAACAATGTGCTAAAATCATGCTAACAACATGCTAAAAATGCGTTAAATAATGTTAATAATGTGCTAAATATTGCTGAAAAAGGCTAATAATGCTAACAATGTGTTAAATAATGTTAACAATGCATTAAATAATGCTAACAAAAGGGAAAAGCATGTTAACAACATGCTAAAAATGCTAATAATGCGTTAAATAATGTTAACAATGCATTAAATAATGCTAACAAAAGGGAAAAGCATGTTAACAACATGCTAAAAATGCTAACAATGCGTTAAATAATGTTAACAATGCATTAAATATTGCTAACAAAAGGGAAAAGCATGTTAACAACATGCTAAAAATGCGTTAAAAAATGTTAATAATGTGCTAAATAATGCTGAAAAAGGCTAATAATGCTAACAATGTGTTAAATAATGTTAACAATGCATTAAATAATGCTAACAAAAGGGAAAAGCATGTTAACAACATGCTAAAAATGCTAACAATGCGTTAAATAATGTTAATAATGTGCTAAATAATGCTGAAAAAGGCTAATAATGCTAACAATGTGTTAAATAATGTTAACAATGCATTAAATAATGCTAACAAAAGGGAAAAGCATGTTAACAACATGCTAAAAATGCTAACAATGCGTTAAATAATGTTAATAATGTGCTAAATAATGCTGAAAAAGGCTAATAATGCTAACAATGTGTTAAATAATGTTAACAATGCATTAAATAATGCTAACAAAAGGGAAAAGCATGTTAACAACATGCTAAAAATGCTAACAATGCGTTAAATAATGTTAATAATGTGCTAAATAATGCTGAAAAAGGCTAATAATGCTAACAATGTGTTAAATAATGTTAACAATGCATTAAATAATGCTAACAAAAGGGAAAAGCATGTTAACAACATGCTAAAAATGCTAACAATGCGTTAAATAATGTTAATAATGTGCTAAATAATGCTGAAAAAGGCTAATAATGCTAACAATGTGTTAAATAATGTTAACAATGCATTAAATAATGCTAACAAAAGGCAAAAATGTGTGTGTGTGTGTGTGTGTGTCCGCGCGAGTGAGTGTGTGTCCGCGCGAGTGAGTGTGTGAGTGTGTCAGCGCGAGTGTGTGTCCGCGCGAGTGTGTGTGCGTCCGCGTGTGTGTATGTGTGATTTAGTGTTTGTTTGATATTTTGCGAGTTCTCTGAGCATTTCCCCCAGACTATTCCTGGGACAGACGGTAGCTGAAACTCATTAGATATGCAAATATTATCCAATCTTAGCCAAAGGTTTACTTCCAAGTCTTCAGTTCGGCACGCCCATCAAATCCTAGTGTTTCTCAGAGAGCCTCAAAACCAAGGCAAAAAATAGCCTATTACTTATTCATTATGATGTTTTTGAATGTAAAAACCACATAAACGCCATAAGTTGACCTCAGACAACAGTATAAAAAATAAAAAAAGCCAGTTCATGAGCCCTTTAACAATGTGGCTAAATAATGCTGAAAAAGGCTAATAATGCTAACAATGTGTTAAATAATGCTAACAATGTGCTAATAATGCTAACAATGTGTTAAATAATGCTAACAATATGCTAATTATGCTATCAATGCGTTAAATAGTTAACAATGTGCTAAATAATACTAACAAAAGGCTAATCATCCTAACAATGCAGTAAATATTGTTAATAAAGTGTTAAATAATGCTAACAACATGCTAATAATGCTAACAATACGTAAAAACATTTTTAACAACTTGCTAAATAATGCTAACAATGCGTTAAATAATGCCAACAACGTGCTTAATAATGCTAACAACGTATTAAATCATGATAACATGTTAAATCATGTTGGAAATCTTGCTAACAACGTAATAATAGATCATGCTAACAAAATTATAAATCATGCTACAATGTGCTAATCATGCTAACAATGTGTTAAATTATGTTAAATCATGCAACAATGTGCTAATCATGCTAACAATGTGTTAAATGATGTTAACAATGTTAAATCATGCTAACAAGATGCTAGAAACATGCTAAATCATGTTAACAACATGCTAATCATGCTAGGAAATGTGTCAAATCATGTTAACGGTGAGTTAAATCATGCTAGCATTGTGCTAAATGATGTTAGCAACATGTTAAATAACGCTAACATCATGTTAGTAATGTGTTAATTCATGTTAGAAACATGCTATCAAAAAAAGCAAACTACTTCAAACTTTCCGGTCAGGCTTTCTCAAGCCAACTTGAAAACAGCAACGAGATGGAGTTAAGGTATTTTCACACTGGACGCGATTTTGACGCGCGAATAATTCGCGCAATGGTTTTATTTTTTGATCAGCTGTTTGTGTAATGAGAGCTTTCACACCGAACGCGAGTGTGCTGTGGCGAAAAAACGATGTTTATTTTTTCCGTTTCGATGTCGATTTTTTACACCCAAAACCTTCTTCTCTCTCTTTTAAAAAAAATGAAAAGCTTGTCTCCACTGAATGATTACGTGTCCGTGTTTCTCAGCTGTCGGCGCGAATGTTTTGGAATGTTGGAGCTCTGAAACGTCGCAAACTCGCGTCGCGGCTGGTGTGAATGGTTTTGACGCGAACTATTCGCACACGAAATATTCCCTTTATCCGCTTCGCTTTTTCCGCTTCGCTTTTTCGTTCCGCGTCCGGTGTGAAAGGGCCTTTAGTCATGACGTTGTTGTTTTCAACCGTGCACACACACTCGCGTTCACTCTTCCAGTGTGTGTGTGTGTGTGAAGCGCGTACCCGCCGGCGTGAGCGCAGGGCCGTCTCCGGTGTGCCGGGGGCCGCGCCGTCATTGGGCGTCTCGGAGGACGAGCTGAGGGAGGAGTTACTGCTGGACAGCTCTTTATTGGTGGACCTGCGGCCCGTCAGGTGCAGGAGTGAAGACACTCGGTCCCCGGGGCCCCGCGGCTCCTCGTGAAGCTGCTTCTGCCGCCGGTCGTTGAAGATCACCTGAGAGAGCGGCACGCCGAACGCCTGCGGCTCCGACTCTGAGGAACACACACACACACACACCGTTACCGCAGAATACACACATCACACTGCTCCATTACCATCGCACCGCTATACTAATGAAACGTGCGGTGCGCTTCACTCTGAGACACGCAGAGCATCAGAATATAGTCATTCATTATCAGCTCTTCAGGAGACATGAAAAAACACAATCACAATAAAACCGTAAACTGTCCATCAGTGATGAAAAACTAACAATTCAATGAAAATGTAAAATAAATAAATATCGAAAAAATAATAAAAGACAAAACTGTCCATGAGTGACGAAAAACTAACAATTGAATAAATAAAAAAAAACTAAAATGAAAATGAATAATTTAAAAATAAAAACAATCATGAACACTTAATTATTTATTTATTTTGCATTTTTATGATTGAATTGTTAGCTTTTCATTAGGGATGCACCGAATGTTCGGCAAACGAAATTATTCGGTCGAAAATTGCAAAAATTGCAGTTTTCGGCCGAATAAGTGAAAAGACCGACTAATTTTACCGAACAATGAAGATTTTGATGACGCAAAATCAAATATAGCAACCAGCGCGTGAGCAAAGAGAGAGAGGCGCGCACTTCTAGTTATTCATTATTAGCTTTTCAGGAAGCGCTTTATTCTGATTCAGGAAAAAACACAATCACAATAAAACCGTAAACTGTCCATGAATGACGAAAAACTAACAATTAAATGAAAATGTAAAATAAATAAATATCGAAAAAATTATAAAAGACAAAAGTGTCCATGAGTTGATGAAAAGCTAATCATTAAATAAATCAAAACATGTAAAATTTAAAATGAATAATTTAAAAATAAAAACAATCATGAACAATTTTGTTTTATTTTGATTGTTATTATTTTTAAATTATTTATCTACTTTATGTAGCATTTTTATGATTTAATTATTAGCTTTTCATTAGGGATGCACCGAACGTTCGGCAAACTAAATTATTCGGCCGAAAATTGCAAAAATTTCACTTTTCAGCCGAATAAGTGAAAAGACCGAATAAATTTTACCGAACAATGAGGATTTTGATGAGGCGATCAAATATAGGAACCAGTGCGTGTGAGAGAGAGAGAGGCGCGCACTTCTAGATATTCATTATTAGCTCTTCAGGAAGCGCTTTATTCTAAATCATGAAAAAACACAATCACAATAAAACCGTAAACTGTCCATGAGTGACGAAAAACTAACAATTAAATGAAAATATAAAATAAATAAAGATCGAAAAAATAATAAAAGACAAAAGTGTCCATGAGTTGATGAAAAGCTAATAATTTAATGAAAATATAAAATAAATAAATCTCCAAAAAATAATAAAAGACAAAAGTGTCCATGAGTTGATGAAAAGCTAATAATTAAATAAATCACAAAATTTAACATTTAGAATGAATATTTTAATAATAAAAACAAAACTTAAAGTGTTCATGATTGCAACAAATTTAAAACAATCATGAACAATTTAGTTTTATTTTGATTGTTATTATTTTAAAATTATTTATTTATTTTATTTTGCATTTTTATGATTTAATTATTAGCTTTTCATTAGGGATGCACCGAAGTTTCGGCAAATTAAATTTTTCGGCTGAAAATTGCACTTTTCGGCTGAATTAGTGAAAAGACAGAATAAATTTTACCGAACAATGGGATTTTGATGAGGCGATCAAATATAGCAACCAGCGCGTGTGAGAGAGAGAGAGGCGCGCACTTCTAGATATTCATTATTAGCTTTTCAGGAAGTGCTTTATTCTGACAATTAAATGAAAATGTAAAATAAATAAATATCGAAAAAATAATAAAAGACAAAAGTGTACATGAGTTGATGAAAAGCTAATAATTCAATAAAATCACAAAATTTAAAATGAATAAATTAATAATAAAAACAAAACTTAAAGTGTTCATGATTGGAATTTTTAAAAAATATTTTAAAAATAAAAACAATCATAAACACTTTTGTTTTATTTTGATTGTTATTATTTTTAAATTATTTATTTATTTTGCATTTTTGTGATTTAATTATTAGCTTTTCATTAGGGATGCACCAAACGTTCGGCAAACGAAATTGTTTGGCCGAAAATTGCAAAAATTACACTTTTTGGCCGAATAAGCGAAAAGACAGAATAAATTTTACCGAACAATGAGGATTTTGATGAGGCGATTTAATATAGCAACCAGCGCGTGTGAGAGAGAGAGAGAGGCGCGCACTTCTAGATATTCATTATTAGCTCTTCAGGAAGCGCTTTATTCTAAATCATGAAAAAACACAATCACAAACTGCGCATGAGTGACGAAAAACTAACAATTAAACAAAAATATAAAATAAATATTGAAAAAATAAATAAAAGACAAAAGTGTCCATGAGTTGATGAAAAACTAACAATTAAATGAAAATGTAAAATAAATAAATATTGAAAAAATAATAAAAGACAAAAGTGTCCATGAGTTGATGAAACCGCTAATAATTAAATAAATCATAAAATTTAAAATGAATAATTTAATAATAAAAACAAAACTTAAAGTGTTCATGATTGCAAAAAAAATAAAATATTTTATAAATAAAAACAATCATGATCACTTTTGTTTGATTCTGCTGCTCAATGGACATTTGTGTAAGTGTTCTATTATTTTTATTTATAAGTTATTTTATTCTACATTTTTATGATTTAATTATTAGCTTTTCATAAGCTCTTTTATCAAAATATTTGTTTATTTAACATTTTATTTTTAAGAACAGAATTATGACTATTTGTAAAAGGTGATTATTGAAGGTGTTTTTAAAAGAGGTAAATTATCTTTCCAATCTCACATGGGTTTGATTCAGATTCAATGAGATGGTGCAACTTACCCACTCACTCGGATCAACTTACCCCTAACATGGAACACTTTTTTTTTATTAAGAAGCCATGTTTTTAGAACCCTTTGTCATAGATGTATTCCGGTCATGTATAATGATAGGACACATCCTGAAGTTACTCCAAATACTGTTACCCACTCACTTGGATCAACTTACCCCTAACATGGGGTAAATTGAGCCACAGGAACACTTTTTTTTATTAAGAAGCCATATTTTTAGAACCCTTTGTCATAGATGTATTCCGGTCATGTATAATGATAGGACACATCCTGAAATTACTGTCATCGTACATCTCGTCTTGACTCAAGTTACCCCACTCTCCCCTAAACGAAGGTCTACATGTCAGTGGCTCTCCATATTAAACTGGTTAAATGTACATATTTTACTTTTCATCAGCTCATGGACATTTTTGTATTTTTTATTCATTTTAATTTGACACTTTCTGGAGGAAGTGCTTTAAAGCAGGCGTGCAAACGGATCCCTCCTCACTGCGAGCGGCTACACAAACACACGCGGGTCTGGGCTGATGTTGTTATTCCTCGGGGCAGTGGGAGCGCAGCGGGAGCGTCTGCATTCCTGCACACATCACCCCTGCAGCGGTGCATTCTGGGGGAAAGCACCATACATCACCACCAAACCTGCCACATTTCACTTTCCGTCTGAACCTGGAAATAACACGTTTACGAGCAGAAAGCGTTCAGATTTAGGGGACCAGTCAAACGTGATTGATCATGTGACGGTCAGATGTTCTTCCACTGAAGCGCAAGATGCTCTCAGAACATGTGCATCAAAGTCTACTGATCAAACATAAGACCAGGTTGCTTGATATTGGATTTTGCTGATATAATAATAATAATAATAATAATAGGCAATAAACAGATAATTTACATCGACACGAACAGTTTATTGTGTAACCAAAATACCAATAATATCCAGAAAAAAAGATTTTATGCACAATGCAGGACTTTTAAGTGTATTCATCCCTGAAATACACCAGGACTCTTATTTTGAAATGTATATGCTTTAAACCTTCCAGCTCACCTGTGTGCAAGTGATTAATGTGCATTTATTTATTGCGCTCTTAGAGTCACTTTATCCGCATTTCACCGTTTCATTTGAGAATCATAATATCATAAACACACAGAAACTCAAAGATCTTCACGGCAACCTGTCAAAATAGAAGTCCGGTTTAACTTGAAGAAATTGTGACGGAAATATATATTACTGTTGTACAGCGGAATTTAGCTACGTCTCAATGTAATAATAATACTAACACTAATACTACATTATTAAAATTTTATATTTTGAGGAATATTCACAATTTTTCTTGCTTGTTTTAATTTTAATGTTGTGTGTCTTCATTTGATTGCCAGAAAATAAAAAAAATACACAACACAGTTGAAATATATAGATAAATTAATTGTTGTTTTTCCTGAATTCAATTAATTAGACATGATTTTTGATTATTAAAATTTAAATAAACCATTAAATTCAAAACAGAAAACACAAAATTTTGTCAAAATAAAACTGAATTTGAGTAAAAACAAAAAAAAACATTTTCCCCCACAGGGCTCGAAACATGTCTCAATGTAATGATAATACTAACACTAACACTAATACCAATAATAAATTATTAAAACTTTATATTTTGAGGAATATGTAAAAATGTTTTAATTGTAATGTTGTGTGCCTTCATTTGATTGCCAGAAAATAAAAAAAATACACACAAAAAAAAATGTTTTTATGAATTCAATTAATTACATATGATTTTTGATTATTAAAATTTAAATAACCCATTAAACTCAAATACAGAATTTTGCCAAAATAAAACGTTTTTTTCCCCACAAGGCTCGAAACGTGTCATTTTTTGTTAAACTTTTAATAAATTGCCGTTAAATTGTACGTTTCCTGATTTCAGTTAATTAGACAACTATAATTTAATCTAAACATTAAAATGGAGTCAATTCATAAAAAAAATTAACTTAATAAATTAATAATACAACAATAAAAAATGCTTACAAATGTCCGTGAGTTGATGAAAAGCTAATAATTAAATCCTAAAAATGTAAAATTACGTTTTTAAAAATGAGAAAGATTCATTAAAGATGCATCAAATTGATCAAAAGTGAAGTAAAAACGTTTTCACGGTATTTTTGATTAATTAAACGCAGCCTTGCTCAGACTTTAAAAGCATTTGTAAAAATCCCGAACGTTTGAACGGTAGTCTCGTCAGCCATGAATACAGACCTTTGTCTCTCTTTTCCTTGGATAAAGAATCCAGCTTCCTCCTGAGAGACTTTTTCCGCTTCTGTCCGTCTGGAAAACACATACGCATACGAAACATTAGAGATACACCAGAAACAACTGCAAGCCTTTAAGACAAGTGTCACTTCAGGCGATGTGTGTGTACCTTTAGGGATGGTGATCTGGCATCCCAAATCAAAGTCTTTCATCAGTCGGACCAGAGCCACTTCCTGCAGCCGGACTCTCTCCAGCTCGGACAGGCTCTGGATGGGAACCGACTGCATGTCCAAGCTATGAGCGGCTGCTTTCTTACAGGTGAAATCTCCCTACGAAACACAAAACAGAAAGAGACAACCAGTTGGAAGCAACTCAGCTGTGAAGTGAAATCCCAGAGCGGGGTCAGACTTGCCTGACTGCATTGAGCCAAGTGTAAAGTTTGGTGGAGGGGGATTATGGGGTGGGGTTGTTTTTCAGGGGTTAGTCCCAGTGAAAGGAACTCTTAACCCTCTGAACCCGAGAAACGCGCAAAGAGATTCACATGCAAATCGTCCACAAGAAGGAACGCGAACCTGTAAACGCCCCATCACCTCAAAACAAAGACTCATCTTCATCATTCTTAAGGTGTGTTCACACCGGACGCGATTCGCGCGAGTGATTTACATGTTAAGTCAATGCAGAGACGCGAAATGGCATTCTGCGGCGCAATTCGCGCGAATGAGGCGGCGAGATTCGCGCGATTGAGGCGGCGAGAAGGACGCGACTTGAGCGTTTTGAACGCGCGATTCGCGCGAAACGCTCAAGTTGAAAAATCTGAACTTTGGCGGATATTTCGCGCCGCGTTAACCAATCAGGAGCTTGCTCTAGTAGTGACAACAATGAGGAGAAAATCTGTATATTAATATCTGGTTCAGACAATATGATTATCACTGTGATAACATTAAATGACATGAAACACAACCCAGACTCTTTTTGTTAAATGCAAGTTTATGTATGATCAATAATACAAAAGTATAAGTAATGTATAACAAGCTATACATGAAATAAAGCAAACAATGCAGTCAAACATTCAAAGTCAGTGCTAGTAGGCTAACGTTACAACTGCAACGTACAGTTATAGCCTAAAAATATAAAGTAATGAAATTTATCTTTGCCCTCAGCCTAAACGATTTGCCAGGGAACAAATTATAGATCCATGAGACCAAAGATCGGCCGTTACAAGACGAATTATAGCTCGAGACGCACCACAGAGACATCAGAGCCAGCGGCAGAAGGACTGGCCGAGGAAAGGTTGCCCTCGCCGGCTTTCACGTGCGCTGAGCGCCGCTGTCCGCTGGAGCTCACAGCTCCGACAACGGCAGATAAAATGTTCAAATAGGCACTGTTTATGTAAATAAACCACAGATTTGAGCTTTAAACAACTACATTATCGACTGAAAAAGTCTTAAAACTACGTTTTGTCACACATTAACAGTAGATATGAACAAAAAAAAAGACATGTAAACACAGCCCATGTCAGCCATTTCTCAACAAGACGAGCTGCTGGCGGAAGCCCCGCCCATGACGCGAATTCGCATCTGTTGTGTAGTGAATGTCACGCGCGATTCGCGCGAGTAAACTCAAAATGTACACGCGTCCACCTTCGCGCGATTCGCGCGTCGCGTCCGGTGTGAACGCCACATTATGCTTTTCATCGAGTTCGGAAGACACCTTACCTTAGAAGAAGAAGAAGAAGAACGCGATTTTAAGATGAGAATTTTTAAGGTCAAACATATCTTCTCACTTATATTAGCGTTATTGACGCATAAACTTCACATTGTAGGCTACTAGTTGAACTATTGCTAGAATACAATGTGTGAAATAAACGGAAACATGTTATTACATTATTATTAAATATAGACCAGTAGGCAACCTTTCAATGCTAAATAAAGATACACGTACGACACGAGGGTATTTTATGCTCTATAATATTAAAGCATGGGTCTCCAACTGTCCTGTATTAGCCGGTCGTCCCGTATATTGGGCCTAGATGTCCTCCATTGTCTCGTTTATTGACTGCTGCGCTCGGACTAAGTGGTTGTTCACATATGTTGAATCTCTTGCGTTCGTTATTACATTTAGAATAACGCAACGCCGTCGTGACGCTCATGTGGTGCGGCGCACTCGTTTTACAAAATATTTAATATCATAATATATAAACGCGCGAGTGTTGAGTTTGTTCTGCAAAGGTGTGTTCGAGTAAATCGTCTTTAAACATGGCAGGAACATCTGTTTGTACATATTATATTGCAAACAAGTCATGATATTCAACTGTGATACTGTAATGGGAGATCCATGTTTTTTTTTCAGGATCCTTTAATGAATAGAAAGTTTAAAAAAAACAGCATTAATCTGAAATAGAAAGCTTTTGTCACATTAATATATCTTTACACGTTTGCTGCATTGTTGCTGAACAAAAATATTAATTTCTTAAGAAAATATTAATAATTAATAAAACTAGTCTACAAATTGTTACTGGCCTCAAGCTTTTGAACAGTAGTGTATAGTGCTACAAAAGCTTTAGATGGTTTGTGTGTAACAGTTTACATTCATTTCTATTATGTAAAAATTATTTTTAGGATTAAACTGTGCATTAACCCTCGTGCTCTGCTGGATTTCTGCTTACACTCGTTATGGTCCGGCTCAAATTGACCCTAATTGGATTCAATACAATTCCCCAAAAATCACACTATGAAAAAACACATACAATCAGGTACAAACAATTAACTATCAATACTTTTCACACATTACAAAGAATAAATATCTGAATTTACGATTTATAAAAATACTTTTAACCATTTTTATTTTTATTTTTAAGATTGGGCCTTAGGACACTTGCCTTTATACATTTAGAATAATACTATCTTAGTCTAAACCTAAAGTAATCTTGACCAACTATATAGCATTTTAAAGCTTTCAGACTCTAATTTTCATATTTGGTGACTGATTTTCAATGAGATGACAGAGCAGGAGATAAATAGCGATAGATTCGTCATTTGTGATGCGGTACCAAACTATAACGCACATTTTGACTCTTTCCATATGTTTTTTTTATATGCATTTTAGAGATTGAATTCAAATCAAATATTAACATTACTGCCCAAACTACTTCTCAATAGATATTTTGAGAAGTAGATACTCAACTTCATAGATATTTTGAAAAGTATGAAAATATAACGTTCAGATCACTCAAACCATATATGGAAATCGAAGAGTCTACATGTCATCTAGTGGAAAACGTTGGTACTGCGCACAAATTTTTTTTTTTTTTTTTGAGATATCAACCTAAAATTTGGTACAGAATTTGTTCAGATATTTAGCTTTGATTTTCTTGAGGTTTTAGAATTTAACATGTTTTGTAAAATGTATATTTTATATAAAATATAAAAATATATATGTTATATATTTTTATGTTCATAAACTTCTATAACTTTACTTTTACGACTTATACAGCGATGGCCGATTTCAAAACACTGCTTCATGAAGTTGTTAATAGTTGAAGAGCTCTGAGATACAACAAAGTGTTTTGTATTTTGTGTCTGTGGAGTTGTTTTTGAATATCTGTCCTATATGGGGCAAACTGACCCACAAACAGCAAGAGTGTATAAAATTTTGATATGCACATTTCACAACGCATTATCATGTTGAAACTTTGCATGCATGTTAATGACCCTAAATGAGAAAAGGTCACACAATTTCAAGAAAAACAATGTAGGTTAGATAGTATTTCAGATAGATTGAAAAAATAAATTATAGCTCATTTTTACCATTTGTGGCATACAAAAAATATTTCTGTATTGAAAAAATGGGGAAAAGCAAATTTTTTTTGCTTCATAGGTTAGTAAAAAACTAAAATAACAAAATATAACCAAGAAATGTTATTATTTTGGGTCTCTACAATTGCCTTAGAACATTAAAATATGTGACCTGTGAACATCACGAACGTAACAGTAAATGTGTGTGTATATGTCAAAACAAATCAGCGTGTTGAAACTTTGCATGCATGTTAATGACCCTAAATGAGAAAAAGTCACAAAATTTAAAGAAAAAAAACATAGGTTAACTGATATTTCTGACAACAAATCAAAACGGGTCAAATTGACCCGCAACATAACACAAGGGTTAATAGGTTGAGCAAAACAAATGTGTTTATATCTGAGAGATTTTATACACACACTTAGACACTGAAATAACACACTTTGTGTGTCCCTTATAAAGAACCACTATTGTCCCTCACTTTTGTCCCACTTTTTGTCCTTTGTGGTTTATGTTTGGATTATGTTGAGTTGTAAATAAATGCAAACAATTCAAAAAGCCATTCTTTTAATGCTTCCCCAAGACATTTTGGACAATTTCATGCTCCCATTTTTGTGGGACCAGTTTGGGGACGACCCCTTCCTGTCCCAGCATGACCAGTGCTCAAAGCGTCTCCATAAAGACATGATGAGGAGTTTGGTGGAGGAACTGGAGTCCTGACCTCAACCCGATAGAACAGCTTTGGGATGAATTAGAGCGGAGACTGAGAGCCAGGCCTTCTCGTCCAACATCACTAATGAAGAATCCCCATAAACACACTCCTAAACCTTGAGGAAAGAAGAGCTGGAGCTGGTAGAGCTCCATATTAAACCCTACGGATGGAGAATGGGATCATGTGCATGTAGAGCGGCACAACACTTTTGGCAGTATAGAGTATTAAGGCTCGTTTTCATTTTGAACCCAGTTTGCACTCAAGACCTGCAATACATCACAGATGGAGAATGTGTCATATTTTAGTTCAGCTAGGTTAACATCCATCATATCCTCGCCCCAGGGGAAAACTGGACAGGTCTGATGTCACGTGACAACATTCAGTGGCTTTGATGCATTAGATACACCAGTTCAAAAGTGTGTCAGACCTTTTCCTCAAAAAACAAAAGTAATAATAATAATAATAATGTGTATGGAGGTTATATTTTGATCTCTTGGCATTAAATCTAACAAAGGTTTCTACCAGTCTTTCATGATTGTACATGGGCATCGCCATTTCAAAATAAAAGTCTGTTCTCGTCTTGTTGCAAATGAATAAATTAAAGCTCAAATGGTATATAGTTGGTCAATATTAAAGGGATAGTTCACCCAAAAACTCAATGTTTATGTGAATCTGCTCACCCCAGGGCATCAGAGATGTAGGTGTGTTTGTTTCTTCAGTCGAACACAAATGAAGATGTTTAACAGTGTGATAGTCGTATAATGATGTCAATGGGGATATTTTAGAGTATGAGAGCAATGAGAGTAAAAACACACACACATATGAATCCTCATTAAACCTGCAGCTCGTGGGACACACACTGATGTCTGAAGACACGAAATCATCGCTTTCTGCGAGAAACCCAACAGTATTTGTTATTTTTTTACCTCTCATCAGACGAATGTCATCTAGTATTCCCAGCGCCATAACTTCCGGCGAATAAGGTCAAAATACTGGCGCAGTCATAGATATATATACGTAGATGCCTCATTCGACCGATCCCTGCAGGCACTAATGAGGAATCTATGTATATATCTATGATCGCGCTGGTATTTTGAAAATATTTAATATCATAATATATAAACGCGGGAGTGTTTAGTTTGTTCTGCAAAGGTGTGTTCGAGTAAAACACCTTTAAACATGGCAGGAACATCTGTTTGTGTATATAATAAGGTCAATATATATGATCTATGTATATATATATATATATATAATGAGGAATCTATGTATATATCTATGATCGCGCTGGTATTTTGACCTTATTCGCCGGAAGTGATGGCGCGGCTGATGCAGAGCCATAGAAAAAAATGAAATGGTGTTTTAAATATGGATATTTTTCTTACACAAACGCGTCGATTCGCTTCAGAAGGCCTTTATTAACACCCCAGAGCCGCGTGGAGCAGTTATATGACGCACATACCACGTTTATGGACTTCAAAAACAGAGCAACTATTACTGCTATTATAATGCTTGGATTAGCCTGAATATTTACTCAGATTTTATTTGTCTGAAAGAAGAATGTCATACACCTCAGATGACTTGAGGGGTGAGTAAATCATGGGCTAATTTTCATTTTTGGGTGAACTAACCCTTTAAGGACAGTTAGCAGAACCATATTTATTGCAGTTGGATCATATGACAAAGAGCAAAGAGAGCATCAACATATTAGCGATTTTCACAAATCATTAACAACATGTGCTGTGTAATAAAAACCGTCTGGCAGGTGCTATTACACATGTTTAATGAAAACATGCCTTGATTAGCCTATTAGTGGCCGAGCACTGAAGGTGTGTAGACGCCTATTGTAACCATAGCTGTTCCTCTTCGAGTCTATGGCAGCCCAAAAAACCGCTTGCAGGAAAGTTAAAGGACAGTCTGAACTGACACCACAGCAAATTTGGAGTCTCTAACTCAATCCCTCTAGCGCCACCACCTGTCCAAAGTTGCACTCACGTTTGTGCTAATAACTTCTGAAACGTGATTCCTTGGCTCAAGCCGATTTGATTGCAAAATTTCCGTTATGAAATTTTCACAAACCAGTTGAACCAGATCATCTTCAGGCCATGCCAACATGAAAGTGTTATGGAATTCAAGTTGATTCGTCAAACCATTCTCGAATAACACAAAAGCGAATTTGATGAAGAACACGCCCAAATGGACGTGAGGCTATATCTCCACAGAAACTTTAGTGTATTCTGACCAAATTTGGTGTGTGTTATGCCAAGCATGACCTGAGGTGACCTGCACCATTTTGGTGGTTAGGAGATATTTAAAAAATAATAAAACTTCTAAATGATATGACCAAAAATCAAAACTGGTTTCTTTAGATTCGGTGAAAGCAGAGTCGAATGAAACCCAACTTTCCCCTATCGGCCATTTTGAGTGTCAGTCAGCCATTTTGAATTTTGTCGTAAAATGCTATATTTTACAAATGCAGTGGCGTCTCATTACGGCACACAGTCTTCGGCACACAGCCCTGAAGATACTCAAAACGTTTCGGGGCACAAATGCTAATAACTTTTGATTAAATTTGTATATTGTAATGAAACTCTTAATAGAGTCCTTGGGTCATGAGGTTTTTGGGTTATTGAACTCCTTGTCCGCCATTTTGATTTTCTTTAAAAACCTACTTTTTCGAAACTCCTCCTAGGCTGTTGGTCCAATTTTCAAAAATCCAAAATGAAACCGGTTTGGTGTAGTGCAGCAACAAAGTTGAGGCATGATGCCAAAAACGACTAAGAGGCTGAATCTCTGCAATGCTTTGGCATATTGACACCAAACTTTGCGTGTGTCATTGTCACCTCTCTTTGACCACAACACATCAATTTGGTCACAGCGCCACCTATTAGTCAAAAGTGATAAACCTTTAAATAATTTTTAGGTTTTAAAATAGTTTTGCCTGAAATCATTTTAATGTCTTTAATTGCTCACAGTTGCAGTCGGTCTGATGCTCCCAGCCGTGCTGGCATGACTTAATGTGTTCTTTGTGCTTGCAGACATACTTTTAACTACAGTTAAAATGTTTAATTCAATTAGCCACAATGTTTGTTTGAAATTTTGTTAAAAAAATTACCATTTTAAATAATTTCAGAGCAAATACATTTATATTGAGATATATAAAATACTGTCAAAAGGGTAAAACAAAAGTGACATCCAGAGGGGATATTTGTTTTTAATGACCCTACAAGTTTGATGTGTGTTAAATATTTTGAATATGAGGGAAGAACAAAACACTAAACTTGGTTAAGGTATTTATCTGACAAAGTTATTTGGCAAAAAAGGTTTTATTTTACTATGCAAAAATTACTTTAAAAATTTAAAAGATGAGACTGTCTCTGTCAAACTTTATAATTTGAATGTGTTTTAAGCCTCGCCAATTTAAGCATTTAATCATTTTGGTTGTTTCCTAATGAGGATTTGCACGATATTCACACATTGCACATTTTAGCACAGAAGCCCGAAAGACTTTCTTGACTGTTGTCATGTCATAAGATTACCATTATTATTTAAAAATATTATTCGTTATTTAATTTTATAAAATTATTTAAAAGTCGTGGATGTCCCAGTTGGGATACAGGATGAGCAATTTTCAGAGAAATGTTCAAGTTACATATTTTGGTTGCTAAATTGTTGCTAAAATGTAACTGTTTGTATAAAATTAAGTTTTTGCTTAAAACTAATAGAAATAAATTAGTTTAAATTAAAAAAATAATTAGTTTATAATCCTTTCCTGTAGCTCAAAACAGTAGAGCATGGCGCTAGCAACGCCAAGGTCATGGGTTCGATTCCCAGGGAAAGCAAGAATTGACAAAATGTAAAATGTGTACCTTGAATGCAATGTAAGTCGCTTTGGATAAAAGCGTCTGCCAAATGCATAAATGTAAATGTAAATGTAATCCCTGCACAGGAGAGAGGTTTTGTTTCCAAACAAAAGGAAAATATATCGGTATCAGCATCAGCTATCGGCCAAAATGAGCTGAAAAATTATCAGCAAAAATCCAATATTGTGCATCCCTATTTCAACTGAAGCGAATGAGTCAACTGTGTTAAGTAAAACCTCATTGATCATAAATACAATGGAATCAAATGATTACTTCCATAAATTCAATATTCATAAACAAGTAGGCCTATAAAGTTGAATTAAATGTTATCAATTAGGGATGGGACGATTACCGGTTTCACCACCATAAAATGTACTGACTGTTAGTATTATCGTTTAAAATCTAATTATCATTAAAACCGTGTCGCTGCAATAGTGGAAACACTTCAAATGTGCCGTGTCCATCACACACTGTTGTACTGTTAACTTTGACATCAAAATCAAACATTAATAATTGGACACAAAACGTTGAGTTGAAATATTTTCTCACTCGCTTGAAATGATCGTCCGTGAAGAAAAGTGTTCATTGTCCAAAGTTCATTGTATGCTTATTACAGATTATTTTTTACAACATAATATTAAGATTAATGTTTTAAATCTTACCCGTTTATAAACAAACGTCCAGACAAGATGATCACAAGAATATTACAGTAGTATTAATAGTGAAGTCCTCTGATTTCATTTTCAATACAATCAAAAACAGAGATACAAGACGAGGGTTGCATTAATGAAAGGAGATGGAGGATGTGTGCTGTGTGTTATAATGCGTTGCTACTGACGACGGCCATTACAAGGAAGGAAATGCCCCAGAATAGAAACTTGCTTAAAGTGCACAGAGCTGCTCGTTTTATTTGTTGATTTTCAAATATAAAATTTGTTGAAATGTTTTCAGTGTGTGCAATTACTCACACGCACACACTTTTTTTAGCTATATCGGCCATAAGGAAGGAAACAGACGCTGAAGGCAGATATACTCACGACCCCTGATTAACCACGGACAGATTATACTTCCTTTGATCCATGCTGAAGTGGAAACTGTCATATGAGTCCAGCTCCAAAGAGGCTTACAGTCCAACAACAATGAAACTTTCAGGAATCAACTGACCCATTTCAGGGGCCTTTCCAACCATTACAGGTGAACCTCATGACATTCATGGATGATCTGCTCCTTTAAAAACAGAAGTTATTCATGCCGTTATTAAGGAACATTTGAAGAATCTTCAATACAACAGTTCATAGAGATCAAGCCCTAAAGAATAAAGAATCACTCATGCACAACAAGTCTTCTGAAGTCATGTGACCCTTCGTGTCAGGAATTTTTTTCTTTTCAAGCATGACACATAAAATAATAAATGGAAGTGTTTTTTGCATCATATTCAATGCATCAGGCTTATAGTCTGCTTTGATCATTTCCCCTTTCACTGCAGCCCTCAACTTTTATCACTAAATAAACACCCTCTATTATGAGTCACAGTGCCGCACTGAGCTTTATTTATCTGCCATCTTTTGTCACTTCGCTCAAGCCAATCTCAGACTTGCATGCATGTCTAACATTCACGGAGCATTTCCTTCCCAGCTGCAGAAGGTCAATCCCAAAACCAGCAGTTCCTCGCCTGCTTACACAATCCAGATGAAATCACACACTGATATTCACATGAGCCAAGACATTAACTGCACTCTCTCAAATGAGATCAAGAATATAATCATCTTTTTATCATTCAGTTTTTTCTGCTGACTTACAAGAGAGGATTAAAGCAATTTGTCAAAGAGACAATTTATTAGATTTGGAAGCAAACTAGAGAAGAGTGGAAATGCAGATATGTTTGTTTTTGTAAGTGCATTGGTTTATGGGTAAAAGCACTGAAATAGTCCCCCCCCCCCCAGCTCATATTATTTCCAACACAAAAGGTTTTGCGAATGAATGGAAAATATTTGAAATAAAAGCCAAAGTTCTGCGAGCGAATGCAAAGTTTCTTGGGGAACGCAAAAGTTTTACAAATTAAAAGCCAAAGTTTTGCGAGCGAATGCAAAGTTTCTTGGGGAACGCAAAAGTTTTACAAATTAAAAGCCCAAGTTTTGTGAGCGAATGCAAAGTTTCTTGGGGAACGCAAACGTTTTAAAATGAAAAGCCAAAGTTTTACGAGCGAACGCAAAGTTTCTTGGGGAACGCAAAAGTTTTACAAATTAAAAGCCAAAGTTTTGCGAGCGAATGCAAAGTTTCTTGGGGAACGCAAAAGTTTTACAAATTAAAAGCCCAAGTTTTGTGAGCGAACACAAAGTTTCTTGAGGAAGCAAACGTTTTAAAATGAAAAGCCAAAGTTTTACGAGCGAACGCAAAGTTTCTTGGGGAACGCAAAAGTTTTTAAATAAAAAGCCAAAGTTTTACGAGCGAATGCAAAGTTTCTGGAGGAAGCAAAAGTTTTACAAATTAAAGCCAAAGTTTTGTGAGCGAACGCAAAGTTTCTTGAGGAAGCAAACGTTTTAAAATGAAAAGCCAAAGTTTTACGAGCGAACGCAAAGTTTCTTCGAGAACGCAAAAGTTTTACAAATTAAAAGCCAAAGTTTTGTGATCGAACGCAAACTTTCTTGAGGAAGCAAAAGTTTTACAAATTAAAAGCCAAAGTTTTACGAGCGAACGCAAAGTTTCTTGGAGAACGCCAAAGTTTTACAAATTAAAAGCCAAAGTTTTACAAATTAAAAGCCAAAGTTTTACAAATTAAAAGCCAAAGTTTTACGAGCGAACGCAAAGTTTCTTGAGGAAGCAAAAGTTTTAAAATTAAAAGCCAAAGTTTTACGAGCGAATGCAAAGTTTCTTGAAGAAGCAAAAGTTTGAAAATTAAAAGCCAAAGTTTTGTGCGCGAACGCAAAGTTTCTTGGACGACGCAAAATATTATCAATTAAAAGCCAAAGTTTTACAAATTAAATGCCAAAGTTTTACGAGCGAACCCAAAGTTTCTTGGAGAACGCAAAAGTTTTACAAATTAAAAGCCAAAGTTTTACGAGCGAACGCTAAGTTCCTTGAGGAAGCAAAAGTTTTAAAATTAAAAGCCAAAGTTTTACGAGCGAATGCAAAGTTTCTGGAGGAAGCAAAAGTTTTAAAATTAAATACAAAGTTTTGCGAGTGAATACAAAGTTTCTTGGGGAACGCCAAAGTTTTACAAATTAAAAGCCAAAGTTTTACAAATTAAAGGCCAAAGTTTTACAAATTAAAAGCCAAAGTTTTACGAGCGAACGCAAAGTTTCTTGGGGAAGCCAAAGTTTTAAAATTAAAAGCCAAAGTTTTACGAGCGAACGCAAAGTTTCTTGAGGAAGCAAAAGTTTGAAAATTAAAAGCCAAAGTTTTATAAATTAAAAGCCAAAGTTTTACAAATTAAAAGCGAAAGTTTTATCAATTAAAAGCCAAAGTTTTACAAATTAAAAGCCAAAGTTTTGTGAGCGAACGCAAAGTTTCTTGAGGAAGCAAAAGTTTTAAAATTAAAAGCCAAAGTTTTGCGAGCGAATGCAAAGTTTCTTGAGGAAGCAAAAGTTTGAAAATTAAAAGCCAAAGTTTTACGAGCGAATGCAAAGTTTCTTGAGGAAGCAAAAGTTTGAAAATTAAAAGCCAAAGTTTTATAAATTAAAAGCCAAAGTTTTACAAATTAAAAGCGAAAGTTTTATCAATTAAAAGCCAAAGTTTTACAAATTAAAAGCCAAAGTTTTGTGAGCGAACGCAAAGTTTCTTGAGGAAGCAAAAGTTTGAAAATTAAAAGCCAAAGTTTTGTGCGCGAACGCAAATTTTCTTGGACGACACAAAATATTATCAATTAAAAGCCAAAGTTTTACAAATTAAAAGCCAACGTTTTATAAATTAAAAGCCAAAGTTCTGCGAGCGAACCCAAAGTTTCTTGGAGAACGCAAAAGTTTTACAAATTAAAAGCCAAAATTTTACGAGCGAACGCTAAGTTTCTTGAGGAAGCAAAAGTTTTAAAATTAAAAGCCAAAGTTTTACGAGCGAATGCAAAGTTTCTTGAGGAAGCAAAAGTTTTAAAATTAAATACAAAGTTTTACGAGCGAATGCAAAGTTTCTTGAGGAAGCAAAAGTTTTAAAATTAAATACAAAGTTTTGCGAGTGAATACAAAGTTTCTTGGGGAACGCCAAAGTTTTACAAATTAAAAGCCAAAGTTTTACAAATTAAAAGCCAAAGTTTTACAAATTAAAAGCCAGTTTTACGAGCGAACGCAAAGTTTCTTGGGGAAGCAAAAGTTTTAAAATTAAAAGCCAAAGTTTTGTGAGCGAACGCAAAGTTTCTTGAGGAAGCAAAAGTTTGAAAATTAAAAGCCAAAGTTTTACGAGCGAATGCAAAGTTTCTTGAGGAAGCAAAAGTTTTACAAATTAAAAGCCATAGTTTTAGGAGCGAACGCTAAGTTTCTTGAGGAAGCAAACGTTTTAAAATTAACAGCCAAAGTTTTACGAGCGAACGCAAAGTTTCTTGGACGACGTAAAAGTTTAACAAATTAAAAGCCAAAGTTTTACGAGTATTTTTTACCCCATCCCCATGTATTAAATACTCCCTTTTGTTGAACATTTCATTCCAAAAGCATTGCAACTATAACAGCTTCTTCTCTTCTGGAAAGCCGCTCCATTAGACGCTGGATCCTGGATGCAGGGATTCACTCCCTGAGCATCGGTGAGGTCAGGCTTTGACGGCTGGTGATAACGGTGTCTAGATCTGTGTGCAAGTCCTTCCACACCAGACTAAATAAATCACTCCTTTAAGGACTTTGCTTTGCTTTCAGAAACTAGACAAGCACCCTAAAGCCAGTATTGCATCACTCCACGTCTGTTTAGAAGGTGTTGCACCATCATTTGTGCAAATCTGACTCATGTTATTTGAATGAAACACGTCATGAGAACATTAAATCGTGGCATTCTTTCTTAAGTACACTACACACCCCACATACATCAGCACATGAACTCTCTGCTCTTCCAGACAGAAAGCCAGAGAAATATCCGTCTTTTAATTTGAAAGACTTGTAGAATGGTGATGTTTTGTTGCTGTAGTGCCGTTTAATGACCGCACACTTCCCATCGATGAAAGCCTCGCTCATTAGCATGAAAGGTGAGCGACAGCTTCATCTGAACAAGAGATACTTCAGCTCCATCAAATAAGCATCACATTTGTGTCTGATGGTAATTTCAGGCCCAGCTGCTCGCGATCTCATTGGTATTCATAAGTATTCAATCATAAAATCTGCTTCTAACACACATACATTTTCCTGTGTTTGGAATTATAGACACCAATAGCGTACGATAACATACGGACAGCTTCTAAATGCTATTATTAATGGACTAAAGAACGGTACATTTCTTTGAACTGTAACTGAGAAAATGTCCTGTCAAATAAATTCCAAGTGGAAAATCCAGTGGTGTGAGTTCAATTCACTACACATTGATCAGTGCTGGGGGAAACGCATTACAAGTAACTGGAGTTACGTAATAATATCACTTTTTCCAAGTAACTAGTAAAGTAACGCATTACTTTTCAAATTTACAACAAAATATCGGAGTTACTTTTTCACATTAATTTGAATGACAGCTCTTGTTGAGAGTAAAGGCCCTTTCACACCGGACGCGTAACGAAAAAGCGAAGCGGAAAAAGCGAATATTTCGTGTGCGAATAGTTCGCGTCAAAACCATTCACACCAGCTGCGACGCGAGTTTGCGACGTTTCAGAACTCCAACATTACAAAACATTCGCGCCGACAGCTGAGAAACACGGACACGTAATCATTCAGTGGAGACGAGCTTTTAATTTTCTTTAAAAGACAGAGAAGAAGGTTTTGGGAAAGGAACGGCTCGATCCGGAGCTGCTGTGTTTCCAGTTGAGTCACAATGTAAACATTTAAGTGCCACAGTCGTACTGACGGAAACACATTCACTTTCCATAGTCGCGGACGCAATTAGATTTAAAAAAAATAAATAAATCAATGTATTGATTATAATATCTGTAGCCTATAGTGGGCAAACACAGCTGCATCTGTACAGCTGTAAACACACCTACAGCTGTAATCTCGTGAGAAATGCGACACCTGGCAAAGGTTAATGTTGATTGAATAGCTAGTGACATCAACTGGACATTTCGTCACCTTTGTTTCCTTGTATGTGATTGGTTTAAGCCTTTTCTGTTGCTGCGAGTGTTAAAAAAAAATCGACATCGAAACGGAAAAAATAAACATCGTTTTTTCGCTGCAGCACATTCGCGTTCGGTGTGAAAGCTCTCATTACACAAACAGCTGATCAAAAAATAAAACCATCGCACGAATTATTCGCGCGTCAAAATCGCGTCCAGTGTGAAAGGACCTTTAGTGTAGAGGTGTGTGTGTGTGCGTGTGTGTGTGTGTGTGAACATGATGGTTATTGTAGTTCTAGACTAAATGTGAGCATTTATTTATCTCACTTGCACAATAAAGATTCTGTCCTCCTCAAAATGAATAAAATCAGTCAAATGCTAAATCAGAACCTCCAATAATTAAATGTTAAATAAAACAACTATTTTTATGCATAATCTACCTTTATATTTAATTGACCAATGTCTTGCTGCTGACCTTTGATGATGAAAATTACTAGATTTTTTGTTTTTATTGGTAAAACTTTTTTCTCCTGCGTCCTTTTCCTCCATTATCCAGAGCTGCGCCCTCTAGTGTTCATGTTCATTTTTACCTCTTATTATTTCAATTTTGGTATGAAGAGGTCTTTACCATTGCACAAAAATATAACTTTTTTGTTATAAACAAAAACAAAAACAAGCCCAGCCCAGGTGAGAAAAAGTAGCGCAAAAGTAACGCATTATTTTTCTTAAAAAGTAACTAAGTAACTCAATTAGTTACTTTTTAAGGGAGTCACGCAATATTGTAATGCAATACTTTTCAAAGTAACTTTCCCCAACACTGACATTGACACTCGTGAACTGATAAGGAGAAAAATCTCCAATTCTTCAGACAGTCTTTAGGCAAACAATACTAGCGAAGGGCACAGAGAGAGTTCAACTGTTCAGAAATCTCCCAAACAATCCGATAATACAGCTTTGATGATGTAAGAGCGCTGGATATCACTTTATCTTGTGTCAGAACCCCGACTGGCACACAGAAACAGGAAGATGCTGGTTTCAACATCTCAGAGTCAGGAACAGCACATGAGAGTCGTACAGTAGCTCTCCGACAGCCGAAACGCCTCTTCCTCTTCCTATTTCCACTCTTTCCAACCGGCGTCTGTGGGAAAAACTCAAACAAACTGCTTTTGTCGGCTGTACTGCATTGTTGAACCAGTTGAAAATGAAGTCAATTGATACGTGAAACTGGAAAAGCTCAGTAAAGCCAGATAGCACGTCATGCAAACACAATACTTCGCAAAAAGAAACTGATGCTCGTGAGTAAAGCAAAAGTCATCACAGAGATGAGATGATCATGTGCTGCCACAAACAGAAGCGAAACTTGGTTATCTATAGACCCAGTATAGTCTCAGTTAACTATAGACCTGGGGCCCGTTTCAGAAAGGAGGTTCAACCAACTCTGAGTTGACTTACTCTGAGATGGGAAACTCTGAGTTTTGTGTTTCAGAACAGCTGATTTGAGGTAGTTCAATCAACTCTGAGTTAACCCTCTGGAGTCGGAGCTGTTTTGGGGCCCTTTAGAAGTTGACATGCTCTTACATTTGTGTTTTTTTCAGTTGCTTATAAACACATTAATGGCAAAAGTGTAATTACACTGTATTCAGCACAAACTTGGCTACCATGATATGTGTGCAAAATGTATGTACATGCTTGTATTTTTGAGAGAAAAATGTTTATGCAAGGTGTTTTAAAAATCCCAAAAAATTGTTTTAAAATGAAGGCCTCAAAACACACAATATATATGTGTTCACAAGACTTTTGACCAATGCCAAAGAGTTTTAGCTTCAAACTGATGTGAGAATCATTGAGCCTACTCATTCACATAAAACAATATATTCACTTACAATTTGTAAGACAGTTTTTCTTCACAAAGCCCGTATGCGAGGAGGCGTGATAGCTAATGAATAATGCTGGAGATCACCTGAGAGGACAAAAGAACATAATAGCCTGCATAATGAGCTGCATAATGAGCTGCATAATGAGCTGCATAATGAGCTGCATTGCGCCAAGTGTAACGTTTGGTGGAGGGGGGATTATGGGGTGGGGGTTGTTTTTCAGGGGTTAGTTCCAGTGAAAGGAACTCTTAATGCTTCCCCAAGACATTTTGGACAATTTCATGCTCCCATTTTTATGGGACGGCCCCTTCCTGTCCCAGCATGACTGACCAGTGCTCAAAGCGTCTCCATAAAGACATGGATGAGGAGTTTGGTGGAGGAACTGGAGTCCTGACCTCAACCCGATAGAACAGCTTTGGGATGAATTAGAGCGGAGACTGAGAGCCAGGCCTTCTCGTCCAACATCACTAATGAAGAATCCCCATAAACACACTCCTAAACCTGGAGGAAAGAAGAGCTGGAGCTGTTAGAGCTCCATATTAAACCCTACGGATGGAGAATGGGAAGCGTCACAACACTTCTGGTGATATAGGGTATATTAGGTTTATAATTCTAATGTGTTTTTGAGTGAACAGATCACAATCCAAAACAACTTTGGGAATCAAACCCATGGCTTTGGTATCGCTATGTGATAATACGAGATGTAAACAGGGCCACAAATCTTCCGGATGTCATTGACGTGTTGCATAAAGTGTGTGTGTAAGCGTCGCTGGCAATAAAAAGGATGAAGGTTACGCTGATACAACCGTTAATCTAGTCGAATAAGATCTAGTTTGTGTCCCATCCATCATTCTGGAAAATCAGATACACGACTTTGGGAGATGCTTATCGCATGTTGCAATTGTACTCGTCTGTAAGAGATGCAATAATCTAAACCATCTTCCCAAACACTGAGCCTCTCATGACTTCAGACTAACATGCCCCACTTCCACTGGTGTGTGAACCAAACACACATTCGCCAATGCTTCTCAATGCAACAATCCTGTTATCTGCATTCCACAGAGTTGAATCATGAACTTCGCAATGCATAAAGTGATGCATTCTTAAGGGAAGCATGATATTCGAACCCTTGTGTTCTGATGCAACTCTCCCAGGTTTTAAAGACTCATGAACATGAAAGAGGAGCTTTAGAGCCCCTGAGAGCTGTTGAGCGGGTCTCCAGTGGGAAGAAGAAGTATTTCTGCCAGAGATCAGGTCAGGCTGCTCTGGAGAAGGAGAAGCGGAGGCTTCATGTAAACCAGATGTGTCCCTTCACTGAGGAACGGCTGCTCTAGCCCAGCGGAGGACGAGGAGAACCGCGGCTCAACAGGAGGAAAAGCTTCTTCCCTTTACACTGTTTCGTTTCGTTGTTCTACAGAAAATACCACAAATGTTTTTCACGGCACAAGTGTTTAACAGTAGAGATGAGCCGATCGATCGCATTTCACGGAATTTGTCAAATTTTGGATGAATTAATCTAAAGTAGGTCAGTCACTTAAATCACATGGTGATTTACACACACACACACACACTCACACACTCTCTCTCTCTCTCTCTCTCTCTCTCTCTCTCTCACACACACACACACACTACCCCTAAACCTACACACACATACACACACACACACACACACACACACACACACACACACACACACACACACACACACTACCCCTAAACCTACACACACATACACACACACACACACACACACACACACACACACACACACACACACACACACACACACACTACCCCTAAACCTACACACACATACACACACTACCCCTAAACCTACACACACACACACACACACACACACACTACCCCTAAACCTACACACACACACACACACACACACACACACACACACACACACACACACACACACACACACACACACACACACACACACACACACACACACACTACCCCTAAACCTACACACACATACACACACTACCCCTAAACCTACACACACACACACGCTACCCCAAAACCAACACACACACACACACACACACACACACACACACACACACACTACCCCTAAACCTACACATCACACACACAAACCACACACAACCGAACACACACACAACCAACCGCTACCCCTAAACCCATCACAGACACAGACACAGACACACACACACACACACATACACACACTACGCTTAACCATCTCACACACATACACATACACACACACACACACTACCCCTAAACCTACACACACATACACACACACACTACCCCTAAACCTACACACACACACACACACACACACACACACACACACACACACACACACACACACACACACACACTACCCCTAAACCTACACACACATACACACACTACCCCAAAACCAACACACACACACACACACACACACACACACACACACACACACACACACTACCCCTAAACCTACACATCACACACACAAACCACACACAACCGAACACACACACAACCAACCGCTACCCCTAAACCTCACACACACACACACAACTCCTAAACCTACCCATCACAGACACAGACACAGACACACACACACACACTGCGCTTAACCATCTCACACACATACACATACACACACACCTAAACCTACCCATCACACACACAATCTCTCTCTCTCTCTCTCTCTCTCTCTCTCTCTCTCTCTCTCTCTCTCACTCTCTCTCTCTCTCTCACACACCCTATGTTTTAAAGTATTGTTTTATATCTTCATTTGATTTCCAGAAAAACTTACACACACAAAAAGAAACATTTCATAGGGCACTATTACTGAAGAAAATCAGTATCGGCCCAGAAAAGTGCGATCTCCACATAACAGCTCATATTTTAAACAAGAGCACAGATAAACGCAATTTGACCAAAAATGGGAATTTCTTTAAAACCAGTTAAAAGCAGAGCCCAATAAAAGCCGTATCGTCCGCAGATATATCACAGCGCTTCAGATCTAAACACTGTAGAGCTCCAGCGGATCAGCACAGATACTCAATCCTGTTCTGGACATCTGGACTCAAAACATTATTCTGATCCGCAAGACCCACCGGTTTTACGCCATGCATTCATTGAGGCAGGATATGGTGTGTTTTTGTGCAGTTTAATGCGTGCCTTCGAGTCGAGCGTGGCTAGAAAACAAACTGTGCCTTTTGCTGTCAGTTTCATTGGCCAACTAATAGAAAGAGCAGAGCTGTAAAAGACTTTATAGGAGGAGCTTTATAAACTCCAGATTCCTGAGAGGTTAGGTAAGCGTTGCAGAGAGAGCTCCCTTTGGGCCGGCCAACACAAACATCGACAAATTTGGTGTTTTGGATCCTCGATATTGTCCTATGGCAACACTGTGGAAAAAGAATACATGCATTAATAATAATAATAATAATGAAGAGGTTGGTTTGTCTGTGGCCCTTTATAATGCAACCTGAGCCTTTCGTAACATGTGTGTGATTAACGCCACATTATTTATTTATTATTATTTTATTTATTTGTTCTGCACAGATATCACATGGATCCAGTACAAGGGGTGGAACGAAACCCAATTGGGTTTATACAGAGTAAAAAAACAAACAAAAAAGACACGCAGACAAATAAGCTGAATAATACAAATAAAAAAGGGTGAAAAACACATTTAATTTATATGTGCTCGCATTCATTAATATTCACTTGTCTGTGCTTATTAACAGTGGCGTAGCACAAAATCCCGGGCCCTAAATATATCCCAGAGTTTTCAAGGGCCCTGGTCATCAGTGCTGGTTTCACCCCAATCCAACGCCCCTGATCATTACACATATTAAAGTGTAAGTTATTAACGTCTTAAAGTTTCACATTTAAAGAAATCTAGTGTTTGATCATATCTAAATATTTATTAAAATACAAAACTGAGCAACTAGATGTTCTTTTAGTTAAAACCACCCAATCTTTGAGTTAAAACAACCCAATCTTTGAGTTAAAACAACCCAATCTTTTAGTTAAAACCACCCAATCTTTGAGTTAAAACAACCCAATTGCTGGGTTAAAACAACCAAATCTTTGAGTTAAAGCAACCCAATCTTTGAGTTAAAACAACCCAAACTTTTAGTTAAAACCACCCAATCTTTGAGTTAAAACAACCCAATCTTTTAGTTAAAACCACCCAATCTTTGAGTTAAAACAACCCAATTGCTGGGTTAAAACAACCAAATCTTTGAGTTAAAGCAACCCAATCTTTGAGTTAAAACAACCCAAACTTTTAGTTAAAACCACCCAATCTTTTAGTTAAAACAACCCAATCTTTGAGTTAAAACAACCCAATTGCTGGGTTAAAACAACCCAATTGCTGGGTTAAAACAACCCAATCTTTGAGTTCAAGCAACCCAATTGCTGGGTTAAAACAACCCAATCTTTAAGTTAAAACAACCAAATCTTTGAGTTAAAACCACCCAATCTTTTAGTTAAAACCACCCAATCTTTGAGTTAAAACAACCCAATTGCTGGGTTAAAACAACCCAATCTTTGAATTAAAACAACCCAATTGCTGGGTTAAAACAACCCAATCTTTTAGTTAAAACAACCCAATTGCAGGGTTAAAACAACCCAATCTTTAAGTTAAAACAACCCAATCTTTGAGTTAAAACCACCCAATCTTTTAGTTAAAACAACCCAATCTTTGAGTTAAAACAACCCAATCTTTGAATTAAAACAACCCAATCTTTGAGTTAAAACAACCCAATCTTTGAATTAAAACAACCCAATCTTTGAGTTAAAACAACCCAATTGCTGGGTTAAAACAACCCAATCTTTAAGTAAAAACAACCAAATCTTTGAGTTAAAACAACCCAATCTTTTAGTTAAAACCACCCAATCTTTTAGTTAAAACAACCCAATTGCTGGGTTAAAACAACCCAATCTTTTAGTTAAAACAACCCAATCTTTGAGTTAAAACAACCCAATTGCTGGGTTAAAACCACCCAATCTTTGAGTTAAAACAACCCAATCTTTTAGTTAAAACAACCCAATTGCTGGGTTAAAACCACCCAATCTTTGAGTTAAAACAACCCAATCTTTGAGTTAAAACAACCCAATCTTTGAGTTAAAACAACCCAATTGCTGGGTTAAAACCACCCAATCTTTGAGTTAAAACAACCCAATCTTTTAGTTAAAACCACCCAATCTTTTAGTTAAAACCACCCAATCTTTTAGTTAAAACCACCCAATTGCTGGGTTAAAACAACCCAATCTTTTAGTTAAAACCACCCAATTGCTGGGTTAAAACCACCCAATCTTTGAGTTAAAACAACCCAATCTTTTAGTTAAAACCACCCAATCTTTGAGTTAAAACAACCCAATTGCTGGGTTAAAACAACCCAATCTATGAGTTAAAACAACCCAATTGCTGGGTTAAAACAACCCAATCTTTGAGTTAAAACAACCCAATTGCTGGGTTAAAACCACCCAATCTTTTAGTTAAAACCACCCAATCTTTGAGTTAAAACAACCCAATTGCTGGGTTAAAACAACCCAATCTTTGAGTTAAAACAACCCAATTGCTGGGTTAAAACAACCTAATCTTTGAATTAAAACAACCCAATTGCTGGGTTAAAACCACCTAATCTTTTAGTTAAAACCACCCAATCTTTGAGTTAAAACAACCCAATCTTTGAGTTAAAACAACCCAATTGCTGGGTTAAAACCACCCAATCTTTGAGTTAAAACCACCCAATCTTTGAGTTAAAACAACCCAATCTTTTAGTTAAAACCACCCAATCTTTTAGTTAAAACCACCCAATCTTTGAGTTAAAACAACCCAATTGCTGGGTTAAAACAACCCAATCTTTTAGTTAAAACAACCCAATTGCTGGGTTAAAACAACCCAATCTTTGAGTTAAAACAACCCAATTGCTGGGTTAAAACAACCTAATCTTTGAATTAAAACAACCCAATTGCTGGGTTAAAACCACCCAATCTTTTAGTTAAAACCACCCAATCTTTGAGTTAAAACAACCCAATCTTTGAGTTAAAACAACCCAATCGCTGGGATAAAACAACCCAATTGCTGAATTAAAACCACCCAATCTTTTAGTTAAAACCACCCAATCTTTGAGTTAAAACAACCCAATATTTGAGTTAAAACCACCCAATCTTTGAGTTAAAACAACCCAATTGCTGGGTTAAAACAACCCAATCTTTGAGTTAAAACAACCCAATCTTTGAGTTAAAACAACCCAATCTTTGAGTTAAAACAACCCAATTGCTGGGTTAAAACCACCCAATCTTTGAGTTAAAACCACCCAATCTTTGAGTTAAAACAACCCAATCTTTGAGTTAAAACAACCCAATCTTTGAGTTAAAACAACCCAATCTTTGAGTTAAAACAACCCAATTGCTGGGTTAAAACCACCCAATCTTTGAGTTAAAACAACCCAATCTTTGAGTTAAAACAACCCAATCTTTGAGTTAAAACCACCCAATCTTTGAGTTAAAACAACCCAATCTTTGAGTTCAAGAACAGTATTATTTTTCCAGCCACAAAAGGACTCTAATTTGCCTCTTTGAATTGGAATTATCTATATTAATACACTAATTGTAATATAAATAATATTGATTTATTTCACAGATATCACATGGATACAGTACAAGGGGAGGAACGAAACCCAATTGGGTTTATACAGAGTTCCACTCCACTTGCATGAAAAAAACAAAAAGACACGCAGACAAATAAGTTGAAATAATACAAATAAAAAAGGGTGAAAAACACATTTTCCGAAGCCTGATTATCCTTTTAACTTACAGATGTTGAAGGGTAATGGTAAAGGAGGATCAAAAGTAAAGAGAAACTATAACAAAATGCTGTCATAGTAAAATCAAAAGAATAAAGAACGAATAAAGACGACATAGATCTTAGGGACAAACTTAATTTACTCCATAATTGAGGATCCCTAAAACTGAGGTCAGTTTATGACCTGAAGTTCTAGAGAACGGTGAAACAAGATTTATTCTCTATGCCTTATTTGATGGATATGAGTATCTGAAATAAAACTAAAAACTTTATTTGGCTCATTTGTTCATCACACACACACACATGTTTGTTTTTGTGAAATGTGAGGACATTCCATAGGCGTAATGGTTTTTATACCGTACAAACCGTATTTTCTATCCCCTTACACTGCCCCTAAACCTACCCATCACACACACACACACACACACACACACACACACACACACACACACACACACACACACACACACACACACACACACACACACACACACACACACACACACACACACACACACACACACACACATTTATTTCTCTATGCCTTGTTTGATGGATATGAGTATCTGAAATAAAACTAAAAACTTTATTTGGCTCATTTGTTCATTATTGAACAAATATTGTTCATCATTGGCTCATTATTTGGCTCATTTTCCGACTTTTTTTATCATGCAACACACGTCCAGTTTCAGCCACAACATCTCTCGTGTAGTGAATGATTGTAATGCTTCTGTCTAGTAGTATTCAGTGTAATGTTTTGAGGATAATGCGTTGATTAAAGTCAGAATCCGCAGATAAACCGCTCAATATCTGCAGTTTTGTATTGGATTGTGCAGTGGACATTCCAGAGACACTTCCCTGCAGAAGGCCTGAGGCTGGCAGGATCATCCGTCTCCATCCCAGCAGCACGAGATCCTCCTTTACACACTCTCTGGTCTTCAATCATCCACACACACTCGGTCTCGCTCCACTGGCTTCCTTCAGAACGGCCCCTGGAACTGAACCGCGACACACTCCTACAGGTCTAGCTTTCCAAACCCAACCCTTTATGAGCATAGAAACAAGATACAACAAGAAACAGACGCTTTCCAGAACCTTCACTGTCTCTGTTGTGAAGTGGTGGGTCAAACATCATGACCTTCAAGAGCCAGTAGTTCACTTAAAGGAACACGCAACTTTATTTGGCTCATTCTCAGACTCCCCTAGAGTTAAAGGGTTAGTTCAGCCAAAAATGTAAATTGTGTCATTAATGACTGAGCCTCATGTGGTTGGACACCCGTCAGACCTCCGTTCATCTTCAGACACAAATGAAGATATTTTAGTGTAAATCTGATGCTCTGAAAGGCCTCCATTGGCTCAACTTTACACTCTCAAGACCCTTAAAAGACACTAAAGACTAAAGTTACAAAGTCCATCTCACTACAGCGGCTCTACAATAACTTTATGAAGACGAGAATAGTTTCTGTGCGCAAAAAAACCCTAAATAACGACTTATATAGTGATGACGATTTCAAAACACGCCATCATGAAGCTTCGAAGCGTTATGAATCAGTGAGTCGAATCATGATTCGGATAGCGTGTCACACCGCCAAACTGCTGAAATTTGGCGATTCAAACCGCTGAATCGACTCACTGATTCATAACGCTCTGAACCGCTGAATCGACTCACTGATTCATAACGCTCTGAACCGCTGAATCGACTCACTGATTCATAGCGCTCCAAACCGCTGAATCGACTCACTGATTCATAACGCTCCGAACCACTGAATCGACTCACTGATTCACAACGCTTCGAAGCTTCATGATGCCTTGTTTTGAAATCGTCATCACTATATAAGTCGTTATTTAGGGTTTTATTGCGCACAGAAACTATTCTCGTCTTCATAAAGTTATTGTAGAGCCGCTGTAGTGAGATGGACTTTGTAACTTTAGTCTTTAGTGTCTTTTAAGGGTCTTGAGAGTGTAAAGTTGAGCCAATGGAGGCCTTTCAGAGCATCAGATTTACACTAAAATATCTTCATTTGTGTCTGAAGATGAACGGAGGTCTGACGGGTGTCCAACCACATGAGGCTCAGTCATTAATGACACAATTTACAGTTTTGGGTGAACTAACCCTTTAAACATTTGACGGTTTTCGAATCCTAGATAGATCATAGATCATTGAATCTGATTACACCGTTAGCATCTCGCTCAAATGACCAAAGAGTTTGGATATTTTCCCTATTTAAAACTTGACTCTTCTGTAGTTACATCCAGTGTTAATTTCGTTGACAAACCTTTTTTCACTGACGAAAACGAGACTTTAACTAAATAAAAACTAGTGTTGGATGACAAAAACTATGACAAAAACCTACTGTCATTTTCGTCAACAAATAAAAGCGAGACTCACGCATCCCCAATCCAGCTCCAGAGCGGCTCAATCAATAACACACATTTATGCCAGACCAGTGTTTATGAACTAATGCTGATGAATAATCACAGTGTTTACTTTACCATGTTTATATAGTAATATGTTTTAGACGGTTGTAATAATGCATATTTATCTCCTGAACTTGAATGAGCTCCTGCAACTGCAATATAGGCGCATTTCAAAATAAGAGTCCTGGTGTATTTCCAGCTCGTTTATCACTAAAAGTCACGCATTATATATTCGTTTTTGCTTACACAATAAACTGTGTTTAATTTAATTCCCATTTAATTCATAGTCAGGAGGAAAGACCAGCATTTGACACATATTCAATAAAGTATCAGGGTTATAATAGTTCACTAAAACCATTAAAACAATCTTCATTACTTGAAATTAGATAAATGTTAACTGAAAAAAAAATAAAAAATAAACTTATTTGAAGCTTTAGCTTAACCTGATATGGTCTACTAACTAAAACAGAAATACAAAGTTATAAAAACTATATAGATGTTTTTAAAAAAGTGAATTGAGCCCTTTCGTGTATTTTTAATGTCAAAAATAAAATGTCAAAATGTCAGTTCGAGTGTCAGTCGGTTATGTGACGCTTAAATGCTTAATGTATTACAATTTAACTAAACCCATTAGATTTTAGGAGATTAAAACTAGACTAAAACTAAATGGCATTTTAGTCAAAAGACGAATCAAAATTTGCTGTCAAAATTAACACCGGTTACATCGTGTATTAAGACCGACAGAAAATGAGAAGTTGTGATTTTCTAGGCCGATATGGCAGGAACTATATTCTCATTCCTGCGTAATAATCAAGAGCTGTGAGCCGCCCCATGCCCGAAATGATATTACACAGCGCCTGAAAATAGGCTAAGTTCCGTAACTTAATAGATGCTAACGGTCTAATCAGATTCAATGATCTATGCTAAGCTATGCTAAAAGTGCAGACCCAGAGATCAGGTAAAATGGAGTCGAAAACCATAAAACTCAGAAAATGAGCCTGTTTTTTTATTAATAGTGGCGTGTTCCTTTAAAGAGGTCCAATTCTGCTTTTTTACATTTTAGTCTTCAGTGTGTTTGAGCATGAATAGAGTTCTTATCTGTATCAGAGTCAGTGTTTCTGAACTCCCCGAAACGCCTCTATTGTAGGGGTGTGCGATAATATCGTAATTGTTGTTTTAACAATGTGCAATCTGACATTATGTATATATCCTCACACACACACAACGTGATGTAGTCTGGTAGATTAGACTAGTGCAGTGTTTCCCCTACCATTGTTTTGAAAAGAATGACAAAAAATATGTCATTACCATAGACTGTAAAAAAAAAAAAAGTCATTACGTTCGACAATAAGTAAGCTAAATTAATAATATGTAAATATTCAAACGCACATAGACGAGAAAGTGTCTCTCAGTTTGGTACTCACGAAAACGCAGCAACAAGCCGCGAATATTCACAAAATTATGTCAAAAAAAAGTATCATCGTAAACAGTCGGTTATGTCGTGAACGTAAACATGAAATATGCCAGTCACCGCCAGCGTTTTTGGTACTTTCCACAAGTTTCATGGCCCACAGTATGAATATCTGAAAATCCAATGTATCAAAATAACAACAGAGCCTCTGTAGCTTCATGCATTCTGTTTAGATCAACACAAGTTTCATGAAAAAGCAACATTTTGAGCATAAAGCTGAGAAAAATCACGTCTTTTTAAACGCCTGGGGCGACATTCATTCAGTAACGTTCGGCAGTTTTGATTTATATGCCGTTTAATGTTGATGATCACGTTATTTTTCATATGCATCTGCATGATATCGCACGTCGCTGCTTCTTCGCCTGTGTTTTGATCAGGAGATTCTGTACTTGTTCAGGAGATGTGTAATAGCGCCCCCTACCGTATAACAGTGAAAATATGGAAAGCCGTCTTTAACAATATACAACATTTGTATGAGTTAGGCTAATAGTTTTTAGAGTCACAACCTTATTTATTAAGGTTACATGGCTCAAAAACAACAAAAACAATACTAGGCGTATTTTATTTTACTTATTACATTTGAATATTTTGGCAGGGCAAGTAAAAATTTTAACCACTGGAAAAAATCTAATTTAAATGATCCTAAATCCTGCCATGGTACAGGCACAATAACACACTCAGCAAAATATCGTTATCGAGAAAATCCCAGAAAATATTGCGATATAATTGTGTGTCAATATCGCACACCCCTACTCCATTACAGGCTTTCTTCCAGGAACCAACACGTCACAATATTCCACATTATAATAATCCATACGCAGAATAAAGGGGCGGGGTTGAGTTAGTTAGTCGTGTTGAGACTGGCGGTTATGGTAAGGGGCGGGGCATTTCCCAAAAACACCAATCACAACACACCGCTCCAGCCGACCAATCAGAGCACAGTGTGCTTTTCAGAAGGAGGGGCTTCATAGAGACAGAGCGTTACTGACAGACTGCGAAGAGAGGAGCCGCAACACTGGGGAATATGAGGAGATAATCAACATTCAAGCAGGAAAACCTGCTCTAGTAGAGCCAGAAACAACATCAAGCATTTGAAAAAAGTGCATAATAGGATCCCATTGATTTAAAGGCACTATAGTTTCTATGTTGTTCAAGCGTACTCCTGAAACTTGGCATTTGCAAGTAATGCTGGCTCCTGTAAGATAAATGGATTGTGAAATTGAAGTTCCTTGAGACAAAACACTTGCTGAATGACTACATATCAGTGTAACCTGAATTAAACGTTATGGTGATACAGAGGGAACCAGAACATGCCAATCCCAAAACTGTGATTCATGCTTCAAAACATCAGGCAATAAAATATACCTGCTGCCAAGACTCACAGTTAATGAATTTTAAATGCTAATGGTTAACTTTAAAGTTAGTTTAGCTTAAACTGTAATGATACAATCACATTTCGAATTCTCTTAAAAGTACTGTGAATGCAGTTTATATAAGCTCATATTAATTAATAGACTATGAAATATAATTATAGTGAACTATACAAGGCGTACAATTGATTAAAGAAAACAGAAACAATGACAGACAGACATAATTTATCATTTGCTTTGATATTTGAAAAGTATTCAAAATGTGTCATTGGAGAGAAAATTAACCATGGTTTTATTAATGTGTTTTTTGGCAGATTGATTACAATTTGTATAACCACAGTTTTACTACAAACCATGGTTAAACTATGGTTAGTATAGCAAAAACATGGTTAATTTGTGTTTTAACTATGGTTTTATTTGTAGTAAAACCATCATGACACCAGACTACATTAATGTCAACAACAACTGCTTGTTTGGAGCTTTTTTCCCTAATTTTACCTCAGATTTGCAAATATTGTGGGAAAAACCTGGTTAATTTGTGGTTACTATGTTTTAACAATGTTTTTTTTGGTTTTATTTGTAGTAAAGCCATCATGACACCAGACCAGACTACATCGATGTCAACAACAACTGCTTGTTTGGAGCTTTTTTCCCTAATTTTACCAGTAGATTTGAAGATATTGTGGGAAAAACATTTTTAAATTGTGGTTACCTTGTTTTAACTACGGTTTTATTTGTGGTAAAGCCATCATAACACCAGACTACATCAATGTCAACAACAACAACAACAACTGCTTTTTTGGAGCTTTTTTCCCTAATTTTACCTCAGATTTGCAAATATTGTGAGGAAAACATTGTCAATTTGTGGTTCCCATGTTTTAACCGCGGTTTTATTTGTAGTAAAACCATCATGACTCCAGAATATATCCATGTCAACAACTGCTCATTTGAAGCGTGTTTTTTTTTTAAATTTTACCTCAGATTTGCAGATATTGTGGGAAAAACATGGTTAATTTGTGGTTACCATGTTTTAACTACGGTTTTATTTGTGGTAAAGCCATCATGACACCAGACTACATCAATGTCAACAACAACAACTGCTTGTTTGGAGCTTTTTTTCCCTAATTTTACCTCAGATTTGCAAATATTGTGGGAAAAACATGGTTAATTTGTGGTTACCATGTTTTAACAATTTTTTTGGGTTTTATTTAAACCATCACGACACCAGACCAGACTACATCAATGTCAACAACAACTGCTTGTTTGGAGCTTTTTTTCCATAATTTTACCCCAGATTTGCAGATATTGTGGGAAAAACGTGGTTACCATGTTGTAACAATGTTTTTTATTTTATTTTATTTGTCATGACACCAGACTACATCGATGTCAACAACAACAACTGCTTGTTTGGAGCTTTTTTCCCTAATTTTACCTCAGATTTGCAGAAATTGTGGGAAAATGTGTTAATTTGTGGTTACCATGTTTTAACTACGTTTTTTTTTTTTGTAGTAAACCATCATAACGCCAGATCCATGCCAACAATAACAACTGCTCATTTTGGAGCGCGTTTTTTCCAAATGTTACCTCAGATTTGCAGATATTGTGGGAAACAGCATCCGACGGAGGCAACTTTCTTTGAAGCCACTTTCTCGGTGAGAAGATGTTGCTTGACCCAGAGAGGTTTAGCGATAAATCCCTGGACGCGTTGCGTTTGATAGTTCTGTAGTCGAAATGAACACTGGAGATCGACGAGGCGTCCGAAGATGTCGACAAACTCGACGAAGAAAGACGCGGTTTCAGCCTGGAGTCCTCAGAAGTTGCGTGGCTGTTGGTAAATCCAGCTGTGGAGCTCGAGAACCGCTGAACGCTATTGGCGTCCGCGGGCGTCGCGCCGTTTCTCATCAGCGCAGAATCCAAACTACGAGTCTGTCGTAGTCTTCTCTTCGCGAGGGTTTTGGAGCTCGATGAGGAACAGGAGAAGACGCTGCTCAGCAGCCCCTGTGCGGACATCCCTGCGATATGACGCCTCAAACACAAACCCCATGTGAACGTGACTGACTGAACAACTGATGGTGATGTCTCTCGGGTGAAAATGTGATTTATGTATTTTATCAGGAAAAGTATAATCTCTCGTCCATCTCTGCTATATTTGTCTGCAGATAAACGAGGATGTTTCCACTGTTCAAGCCAAAAAGCGCGTCAGTGAAGTTTCTCAACTGCATCTCTGAACGCTCCCGCCCTCTTTCTCCCGCGCTCCGGCTCTGCCCTCCTCCGTCAGAGAGCGACTGACAACTGAGGTAAAAACCTTTACGATTCTCTGACCCAGTCGAGTAACTTTTAAAGTCTAAAATACTGAATTTAAATAAAAAACCTGAGAGATCCCTCCGTTGACATGACAGCAATGCAACTACCATGATGCTTCAAAAAGTTCATAAAGAGATCGTAAATCTAATCCATTATGAATTGAGCGTTTGAGTCCAATTTTTCTGAAGAGATATTAGCATTAGAATTTAGGCTTTTATTTAAATAAACATTCATCTACTCACATATCAGTTATGGTAAACGGAAGCTCAAGCATGTTCACTTGACGTGCGAGAGCCAATGAGGTTCATTCTCGTGTTACGCATCACGTTTGAGCTTCTCAAGAACCAATGAGGTTCATTCTCGTGTTACGCGTCACGTTTGAGCTTCTCAAGAACCAATGAGGTTCATTCTCGTGTTACGCGTCACGTTTGAGCTTCTCAAGAACCAATGAGGTTCATTCTCGTGTTACGCATCACGTTTGAGCTTCTCAAGAGCCAATGAGGTTCATTCTCGTGTTACGCGTCACGTTTGAGCTTCTCAAGAACCAATGATGTTCATTCTGGTGTTACGCGTCACGTTTGAGCTTCTCAAGAACCAATGAGGTTCATTCTCGTGTTACGCATCACGTTTGAGCTTCTCAAGAACCAATGAGGTTCATTCTCGTGTTACGCATCACGTTTGAGCTTCTCAAGAACCAATGAGGTTCATTCTCGTGTTACGCATCATGTTTGAGCTTCTCAAGAACCAATGAGGTTCATTCTCGTGTTACGCATCACGTTTGAGCTTCTCAAGAACCAATGAGGTTCATTCTAGTGTTACGCATCACGTTTGAGCTTCTCAAGAACCAATGAGGTTCATTCTCGTGTTACGCATCACGTTTGAGCTTCTCAAGAACCAATGAGGTTCATTCTCGTGTTACGCATCATGTTTGAGCTTCTCAAGAACCAATGAGGTTCATTCTAGTGTTACGCATGACGTTTGAGCTTCTCAAGAACCAATGAGGTTCATTCTAGTGTTACGCATCACATTTGAGCTTCTCAAGAACCAATGAGGTTCATTCTAGTGTTACGTGTCACGTTTGAGCTTCTCAAGAACCAATGAGGTTCATTCTAGTGTTACGCATCACGTTTGAGCTTCTCAAGAACCAATGAGGTTCATTCTCGTGTTACGCATCACATTTGAGCTTCTCAAGAACCAATGAGGTTCATTCTGGTGTTACGCATCACGTTTGAGCTTCTCAAGAACCAATGAGGTTCATTCTGGTGTTACGTGTCACGTTTGAGCTTCTCAAGAACCAATGAGGTTCATTCTAGTGTTACGCATCATGTTTGAGCTTCTCAAGAACCAATGAGGTTCATTCTAGTGTTACGCATCATGTTTGAGCTTCTCAAGAACCAATGAGGTTCATTCTCGTGTTACGCATCACGTTTGAGCTTCTCAAGAACCAATGAGGTTCATTCTCGTGTTACGCATCACGTTTGAGCTTCTCGAGAACCAATGAGGTTCATTCTAGTGTTACGCATCACGTTTGAGCTTCTCGAGAACCAATGAGGTTCATTCTAGTGTTACGCATCACGTTTGAGCTTCTCGAGAACCAATGAGGTTCATTCTAGTGTTACGCATCACGTTTGAGCTTCTCAAGAACCAATGAGGTTCATTCTCGTGTTACGCATCACGTTTGAGCTTCTCAAGAACCAATGAGGTTCATTCTCGTGTTACGCATCACGTTTGAGCTTCTCAAGAACCAATGAGGTTCATTCTCGTGTTACGCAGCACGTTTGAGCTTCTCAAGAACCAATGAGGTTCATTCTCGTGTTACGCATCACGTTTGAGCTTCTCAAGAACCAATGAGGTTCATTCTCGTGTTAAGCATCACTTTTGAGCTTCTCAAGAACCAATGAGGTTCATTCTAGTGTTACGCATCACTTTTGAGCTTCTCAAGAACCAATGAGGTTCATTCTAGTGTTACGCAGCACATTTGAGCTTCTCAAGAACCAATGAGGTTCATTCTAGTGTTACGCATCACGTTTGAGCTTCTCAAGAACCAATGAGGTTCATTCTCGTGTTACGCATCACTTTTGAGCTTCTCAAGAACCAATGAGGTTCATTCTCTTGTTACGCATCACTTTTGAGCTTCTCAAGAACCAATGAGGTTCATTCTCGTGTTACGCATCACGTTTGAGCTTCTCAAGAACCAATGAGGTTCATTCTAGTGTTACGCATCACGTTTGAGCTTCTCAAGAACCAATGAGGTTCATTCTCGTGTTACGCATCACGTTTGAGCTTCTCAAGAACCAATGAGGTTCATTCTGGTGTTACGTGTCACGTTTGAGCTTCTCAAGAACCAATGAGGTTCATTCTAGTGTTACGCATCACGTTTGAGCTTCTCAAGAACCAATGAGGTTCATTCTCGTGTTACGCATCACGTTTGAGCTTCTCAAGAACCAATGAGGTTCATTCTAGTGTAATGCATCACGTTTGAGCTTCAACGAGAACCAATGAGGTTCATTCTAGTGTTACGCATCACGTTTGAGCTTCAGCGAGAACCAATGAGGTTCATTCTAGTGTTACGCATCACGTTTGAGCTTCTCAAGAACCAATGAGGTTCATTCTAGTGTTACACATCACGTTTGAGCTTCTCAAGAACCAATGAGGTTCATTCTAGTGTTACGCATCACGTTTGAGCTTCAACGAGAACCAATGAGGTTCATTCTAGTGTTACGCATCACGTTTGAGCTTCAGCGAGAACCAATGAGGTTCATTCTAGTGTTACGCATCACGTTTGAGCTTCAGCGAGAACCAATGAGGTTAATTCTAGTGTTACGCATCACGTTTGAGCTTCAGCGAGAACCAATGAGGTCGAACCATTCTAACCAATTTATTAAGGCACTGCTAACTTTACCGTTGCGTATTATATTGTGATAGTGCTTTCCTGTAGCTCAAACAATAGAGCGTGGCGCTAGCAACGCCATGGTCATGGGTTCGAATCCCAGGGAAAGCAAGAACTGACAAAATATAAATGTGTACCTTGAAGTCGCTTTGGATACAAGCGTCTGCCAAATGCGTAAATGCTATCACAGTTTCCGCAGACAATTGGATTATTTTGTTGTAAATAAAAAAGCCTGACAATGTCACTGTCAAATATCTACAAGTATTGTGGCTTTCATAACGTTTCTCACTGACATGCCTCAACTCGTAAACTCTTGGCTTAAAGAAAAGCTTTCCACTCCCAAAACGACATGACTCGAACGCACCATTGACTGACTTTTGACTTGGCTTTCGTGGAAACTGAAACCTTGTTTAAACTGTACTTAAAGATTAAAAGAGTATGCACGATACATACTTTTTTACCTTCTTAACCCTTTAACTGTCACCCCCCTTTTTGAGAATACACACGAAAATGCACTATACAAACTTAAAGGGCTGTAATTCAAGAATGCTTTGGAATATAGACCAAAGTTCGGTCTCGTTTTAAAGAAGACACTCTGCAGATTATTGCTGAACTGAATTTGAAGCAATTCAAGATATGAAAATATGAAAAAGTTATTTACTGTAAATGAAAAATACTGTACTACATTTTTTTTATTTCATATAAAATATATATTTTACAAAAAATGTTTTACTCTAAAATTACTATAAAATCCAAGACATATGTCTAACCAAGTTGTGTTCCAAATTTGATTTTGATATCACAAAAATTGAAGTTCCCATGAGATTTCGTTTAGGGCGCTGTACCAAAAACAGCCTCCGGGTGTCATTCAAATTCCATTTATTGTTTTTTTAATGCCGTTTCCGGTAAATTTCTGTCCAAATGTCACTTTGATCACCAAATATGGACCCTTGAGATTCAGACCTTTCCGACGATATGCGTTTTGTCAAGATTGGAAAAGATTTTGATGATAAAGTAGTTAAAATAATTGTTGTAAAATGAAACATGACGCCGCCCACTAGTGGAGGAGTATTATAGTTTAGAGTACCGTTTCCATGGTAACACAATGTCCGATTTCAAAACGTTTTTCACAGGATGAATTTTGAGTTTGTAAGCTTTCAAATGATACCTAATTTATGATAATTACTTAAATATATGATACGAAAAAAGGCGATCAAAAAAAGACGGTGGGACGGTGACAGTTAAGGAATGAGAATTGAAAATATGAAGCTGAATTGTAATACAGTCGAATGCAATTGAACTCCAAAGGAATCTGACTTCTATAAATGTAATAATATAGGTTATCTGACATATTAAATAGGCCTATTTTTAGTAAATACTCCACATTATTGGACTACACTTCTTAAAATGCTCCTTCAACATAAAGCAGCTTACAAGTTAGACCACAGGTGCCAAAGGTTTTACTATTAAAAGCCAAAATCAAACTTCAAAATGTCTTCTTTTGTGTTCAACAGAACAAGGAAAACACACATACACTCACCTAAAGGATTATTAGGAACACCTGTTCAATTTCTCATGAATGCAATTATCTAATCAACCAATCACATGGCAGTGTCTTCAGTGCATTTAGGGGTGTGGTCCTGGTCAAGACAATCTCCTGAACTCCACACTGAATGTCGGAATGGGAAAGAAAGGGGATTTAAGCAATTTTGAGCGTGGCATGGTTGTTGGTGCCAGACGGGCCGGTCTGAGTATTTCACAATCTGCTCAGTTACTGGGATTTTCACACACAACCATTTCTAGGGTTTACAAAGAATGGTGTGAAAAGGGAAAAGCATCCAGTATGCGGCAGTCCTGTGGGAGAAAATGCCTTGTTGATGCTAGAGGTCAGAGGTCATGGGCCGACTGATTCAAGCTGATAGAAGAGCAACTTTGACTGAAATAACCACTCGTTACAACCGAGGTCTGCAGCAAAGCATTTGTGAAGCCACAACACACACAACCTTGAGGCGGATGGGCTACAACAGCAGAAGACCCCACCGGGTACCACTCATCTCCACTACAAAGAGGAAAAAGAGGCGACAATTTGCACCAAAATTGGACAGTTGAAGAGTGTAAAAATGTTGCCTGGTCTGATGAGTCTGGATTTCTGTTGAGACATTCAGATGGTAGAGTCAGAATTTGGCGTAAACAGAATGAGAACATGGATCATCATGCCTTGTTCCCACTGTGCAGGCTGGTGGTGGTGGTGTAATGGTGTGGGGGATGTTTTCTTGGCACACTTTAGGCCCCTTAGTGCCAATTGGGCATGGTTTAAATGCCACGGCCTACCTGAGCATTGTTTCTGCCCATGTCCATCCCTTTATGAGCACCATGTCCCCATCCTCTGATGGCTACTTCCAGCAGGATAATGCACCGTCACAAAGCTCCAATCATTTCAAACTGGTTTCTTGAACATGACAATGAGTTCACTGGACTAAAATGGCCCCCACAGTCTCCAGATCTCAACCCAATAGAGCATCTTTGGGATGTGGTGGAACGGGAGCTTCGTGCCCTGGATGTGCATCCCACAAATCTCCATCAACTGCAGATGCTCTCCTATCAATATGGGCCAACATTTCTAAAGAATGCTTTCAGCAGCTTGTTGAGTCAATGCCACGGAGAAGTAAGGCAGTTCTGAAGGCCAAAGGGGTCAAACACAGTATTAGTGTGTGTTCCTAATAATCCTTTAGGGGAGTGTGTGTTTACAACTTGGGAGGATGAGTAAATGATGACAGAATTAAAATTTTTGGGTGAACTATCGATTTAAGTAATTTAGTTCAGTTGTTGTAATGTTTCGCTCGATCGCCCCAATTGCATTGAGTTATTGATACTTTGATATATTCCCCCATCAGAATCGAAGGATCCATCTTAATTAGAATATCATAACACATGCATGATTGCATCTCAGATCAATCCTCGCAAACAATGGGGGAAAGGATGGACGTGTCTGCTGGGGAAGACGAGGAAGAAGAAAATAGAGGTTAAAAAAAGAACCCATAGTCATAATAAAGGCCATCAAACCCCCCCAAAGCAACAAGACTCTGCGTTAGATCTGCAACAAATTATTCCAGAGTTTCTTCGAGCCCCCCAGAGCTTCCCGACATGGGGTTATTATCTCACTCCAGCACAGGAAAGGCATCTCTCTTAAGGTCTGAGAGCGTAAACAAATGAGGGTGTAACTGAGAGCAGATCTGCATACAGGAGCGATGGACACGAACATCTGTGCGTTATTGAGATGATCTTCTTACAGCACGAATACTTCAGATAAACCAACCACTGCCAATCAAACATTAGATGTTCACCGTAAGCTCTGAAGTTTATTCAAGTGTGTGTGTGTGTGTGTGTGTGTGTGCGTGCGTGCGTGTGTGTGTGTGTGTGTGTGTGCGTGCGTGTGTGTGTGTGTGTGTGTGTGTGTGTGTATGCTTGTTCAAAAATGAACACGATTTTAAGTCATAATATTGACTTTTTGTATTGTAATTGTGACTTTAGTATGTCATTATTTTTTTAATCTTAATTATGAATTCATCATAAATATGACCTTTCGTCATAATATTATGTTGTCATTTCAACTTTTAATTAAGTTTAAACTTTAGATTTCTTGGTCAAAAGTATGAATTTGATCTCATACACATTATCTTTTATTTCATACATACATTATATCTTACAGTGTTTCATATTTTGAATGATTTGATGACTTTATGTCATCATTTCAACAGTATGGCAATGTTAACTTTTGACTTTTTAAGCCATAATTTAAATTTTTTGTATTGTAATTGTGACTTAGAGTGTCATTATTTCGGCTTTTTACATCTTAATTATGAATTCATCATAAATATGACCTTTTCTCATAATTTTGTCATCATTTCAACAGTATGTCAATTTTAACTTTTGATTTTTTTAAGTCAAATTTCATCTTAGTATGTCATAATTTTGACTTTTTACATCTTAGTTATGATTTGATCTTATAAATATATTCTCTTCTCACATAGTTTTAGATACTTAGATTTAAATTGATTTATTAAGAAAACAGACACAAATGAACACCTAAATTGGACCATAGTAGTACTTTAAGTGCAAAAATAATATATAGATAGAATAGTAAACTATAAGTGTGATGTTAAGTTCACTTAAAGATACTACACTAGTAGTTTCCAACAACACTGGACCCGATTGAGACACATCAAATACCTTTAGAGCTGCACACACTGTAAATATATGCTGTATGTATTTTAGTAAACATAACTGCACAATAACTGCACAATAACTGTACAATAACTGCACAATAACTGCACAATAACTGTACAATAACTGCACAATAACTGCACAATAACTGTACAATAACTGCACAATAACTGCACAATAACTGTACAATAACTGTATGACTGCAGACTGTGTGACTGTAACCTGACAGAGATGAAGTACCAGAAGCGACACACACACACACACACACACACACACACACACACACACACCCTCTCTCTCTCTGTGTCACACACACACACACACACACACACACACACACACACACACACACACACACACACACACACACACACACACACACACACACACACACACCCTCTCTCTCTCTCTCTGTGTCACACACACACACACACACACACACACACACACACACACACACACACACACACACACCCTCTCTCTCTGTGTCACACACACACCCTCCAGATCAGTGATTGTCTTCTGGACTCTTGCTCAACTCTGAAGTGTTGCTCAGTAACCGCAGGATGAGCTCAGACTGAAGACTTGCACAAGCACAGGCTGGAGGAACAGAAGAGCTCAGAGCAGGACAACACACACCAGACCACACAGTTCTCTAGCACACTTTCATGAAATGACTGATCATCCATCATCCATCCGTCCATCCATCAATCCATCCATCCATCCATCCATCCATCCATCCATCCATCCATCCATCCATCCATCTATCCATCTATCCATCTATCTATCTATCTATCTATCTATCTATCTATCTATCTATCTATCTATCTATATCCATCTATCTGTCCATCTGTCCGTCTGTCTGTCTATCTCAGAGGTGGACAAACTACACAACTCCATTACTCGAGTGAAAGTAAAAGTACTACTGGTCAAATATTACTCTGTTACAAGTGAAAGTTGTTAAAAACAATTTTTACTTAAGTAAAAGTACAGAAGTACTTGCTTTTAAAAGTACTTAAGTATCAAAAGTAAATTTCCTTTTTTATGTCAATGCATTATTTTATTATTGTTGCATTGTTGTATAAATGCACGGTGGTTTAAGCCAGTCAGTGATGCTCCATCCGACATGCTAGCATACGACCACCTTAAACTAATTTAAATTTACAAAGCTGCTGTCACTTTAAGGCAGAATGCACAAATCCTACACACTGATACACATCCGAAATTCCCCCAACTGTTTACGTTCACTTAAGACATAATCAACTTTGTTTACTTGAATACTTTCCAAAATGAAAATTTTGATTATTGGTTTTTTGATTAGTATTGGTCTGTTTAAGTGCGAAAAAAACACAAAAGAAAGCTCTATTCAGTACTCTGAACTGAGCTCTTTCATCAGGCTTTTTCAGATTCATCCATATGTTTGTGCTTCTCTTTCTCCCAGACATTTACATTTTACAAAAAAAAAAAAAAAATTTTAAAGAAGAAAAAAAATCATCCACTGACTTGCAAAGCTGCTACAGAAACGACTTTCGACTTTGAGGACCTTGATAGAAATGTAGTGGAGTAAAAAGTACGATATTTGTCTTTCAAATGTAGTGAAGTTAAAGTAAAAGTTTCCCTAAAAAATAATACTTCAGTAAAGTACAGATACTCAAAAAGTGTACTTAAGTACAGTACTAAGTTAAGTACAGTACAGTTAAGTAAATGTGCTTCGTTATTATCCACCTCTAGTCTATCTGTCTATCTATCCATCTACAACCCCAAATCAGAAAAAGTTGGGACAGTATGGAAAACGCAAAAAAAAAAAAAAGTGATTTCTAAATTTACTTTGACTTGTATTTCATTGCAGACAATATGAACACAAAATATTTCATGTTTTGTCTGGTCAACTTCATGTCATTTGTAAATATGCATCCTTTCCTGTCATTCAGACCTGCAACACATTTCAAAAAAAGTTGGGACAGGAGCAATTTAGGGCTAGTAATGAGGTAAAATGGTTAAATAATGATGTGATTTGAAACAGGTGATGTCAACAGGTGATTGTAATCATGATTTGGTACAAAAGCAGCATCCAAGAAAGGTCTAATCCTTTAGGAGCAAAGATGGGCCGAGGATCGCCAGTTTGCCAACAAATACGTGAGAAAATTATTGCAATGTTTAAAAACAATGTTCCTCAAAGAAAGATAGGAAGAGATTTGGATATTTCACATTCAACAGTGCATAACATAATTAAAAGATTCAAGGAATCTGGAGGAATTTCAGTGCGTAAAGGACAAGGGCTCAAGCCTAAGCTGAACAACCGTGATCTCCGACCCCTCAGGCGGCACTGCATCAAGAATCGTCATCATCTAGAAGCCATATCACCACATGGGCTCAGGACTACTTTGGCAAACCTTTGTCAAGTACCACAATACGTAGTTACATCCACAAATGCCAGTTAAAACTGTACTGTGCCAAAAGGAAGCCCTATGTTAACAGTGTCCAGAAGCGCCGTCGACTTCTCTGGGCTCGGAGGCATCTGGGATGGACCATCACACAGTGGAAACGTGTACTGTGGTCAGATGAAGCAGTATTTCAGGTATTTTTTGGGAGGAATGGACGCCGTGTGCTCCGGACCAAAGAAGAAAAGGATCATCCAGACTGTTACCAGCAACAAGTCCAGAAGCCAGGGTCTGTCATGGTATGGGGTTGTGTCAGTGCCCTTGGCAAAGGTAACTTGCACTTCTGTGAAGGCTCCATTAATGCTGAAAAGTACATCGAGATTTTGGAGCATAATATGCTGCCTTCAAGAAGACATCTTTTCCAGGGACGTCCATGCATATTTCAACAAGACAATGCAAAACCACATTCTGCACACATTACAAAGTCCCGACCTGTCTCCAATAGAGAATGTGTGGAAGACCCCGAACTGTTGCCCACCTTAAGACTTGTTTGCAGGAAGAATGGGACAAAATTACACCTGAAACACTTCATCACTTGGTGTCTTCAGTCCCTAAACGTCTTTTAAGTGTTGTGAAAAGGAATGGCAACATTACAAAGTGGTAAATGCTTTACTGTCCCAACTTTTTTTGAAATGTGTTGCAGGTCTGAATGACAGGAAAGGA
>JARQWZ010004041.1:82500-85000 GCA_033150135.1 Gobio occitaniae
ATGATGTCACTCGCCATCGTACGCCGATGATGTCACTCGCCATCGTACGGCGATGATGTCACTCGCCATCGTACGCTGATGATGTCATTGGAACATTTGACATTTGATTGACATGTCCATGAAGTATTCGACCTCCAATCATAGTTTTTGTGGTTTTATCATATATCAATTATTTAGGAAAAAAGTCAAACTACAGGTTTTATTCTAATATGCAAAAAAAAAAAAAAAAAAGAAAATGCACAGAAAAACAAAAAGCTGAGAGGATAAAGCAAACATCAGTTATTAGTATTTGGTTGGTTCTCTCTTGTTTTTGCGTGTGTTCATAATTTCTCTGGATAAAAATTGTCATGTTTCATTATGTTATCGACTCAACTACACAATATGCAGAGGTGGAAAGTATCGAATTACATTTACTTGCGTTACTGTAATTGAGTAGTTTTTCTGCGTACTTCTACTTTTTTAAGTAGTTTTAAAAATCTGTAATTTTACTTTTACTTAAGTATGTTTTGTTTGAAGTATTGTACTTCGCTACATTTTAAACCACATCCGTTACTGAGTAAAAATAAATAATAAGGGGGGAAAATGCGATCCGGAAACGACTGCATTGAATTGAAGAGCGGGAGAACGAACACGCAAAAAATCACAAAACAGATGGAGACGGACATACGTCAGACCAGCTGAAAACGAAACGCCATCGTGAACCCCTGGATAGAGTGGAAATACTTTGGATATAGACCAAAAATAGCCGGGTGTTGTCCTGGAGGATATCAAATTAGCAAAAAAAATTTGATGCAAAGGAGGAAACGCATAGAACATGTTGGGGAACACCATCCCTCTGTGCAGATAAAGGTACGTTTATAACTTAAGGCCGAATGATTTCTGTTATGCAGAGGGAATCCCGGAATCCTGACATGACAATTTAATTTATAGTATAACGCAGATGTCACATAAAACACGCAAACTGATGGATGAATGAATACATCGACAGTAGAGCTGTACAATAAATCAAATCGCGACATGGTGTGTGAATATTAAAGCTCAAAACACTGCTATATGAATATATGATCTGTTTATTCTGTCTCTGTGTGAATGAGCAGCGCCGTTTCGTCTACTAGCCTACATACTTAAGTAGCCTCGGCGATGCTCGTGGTGTTTAACATCTCAAAAAACATATTTGGATATGGACATATGAACATTTCAGAGCTGATCTGAGACCCCCTAATGCACATTTTCATGATTTTATTTGATTAAAAGCCATTATCAAATACATTCTGAAACAGATCGTCACTGAAATAGGTCCTCACTAAAACCCGTCAAAATAAACGGTTTAACTAGATGAAATTGTGACAGAAAAATATTACTTTTGTAGGCCTACAATAAATAATAATAACAACAATAATAATATTACATAATTTAAACATTGTTTAAGAATATATTTTTATTTGATTACCACCGTTTTGGTAATGTATTTGTATTAAATCATAAAAATAAAAATGTCATAAGACTATTATTCTTAAAGTTGTTAATCTAATTAATAATAATTTATTGAATTTAGTTCATTAGACATGTTTTATTGAAATGTTCATAAAAAAACAAAACAAACAAGATAGTTTCAAGTTTGTTATAATAAATCATTTGTTCAACCAAAATAAAAAATCAGTTTTCATTAATTTAATGCCATTTTAACTGGTGATAATAATAACCATCATTTAATAATACAGTTTATTTATTAAATAATTAATACCGTGAGATGCTGTGAAACTGATGTTTTCATCAGAAAACAAATCTAATCAATTACAACCCAATACGAGAGTCCCCCACCCCGCTGTTAAAAAAAGTAACTCAGTAACTTTTACTCTGAGTACATTTTAAATGAACTACTTTTTACTTTTACTTGAGTAAATGTTTAGACAAGTACTTTTACTTCTACTTAAGTAAAATTTCATTGAAGTAATAGTACTTTTACTTGAGTAGAATATTTTGTTACTCTTTCCACCTCTGACAATATGACTACAACATCTTTATTAATATTTGAATAAAGGCTGAAGATGTCTGTCATGATTCACCAGAGAGAGTGCCCATGATTACCAGCAGAGGACACTCCACCCCCGACTGTCACTCCATCAGGGACTACATTACCCATAATCCTTTGCTCGGACTCATCATCACTCATTGTTTACACCTGTTTCTCATTTATCTCATTTCCTCTGCCTATATTCACTGTTTGGCTGTTTTTGACTGTGATTGTGGATCCTCTGAATAAATACTGCGCTTGGATCCTCAACCTTTGAGCAGTTCATTACAGAAGACTTCGCCAAACATGGATCCAGCAGAAGAGCCTGAGTCTTCGGACAAGATGGCCGCCAGTCCAGAGCCCTCTGCCAAGATGGCCACCACCGCACCAGAGCCCTCTGCCAAGATGGCCGCCAGTCCAGAGCCCTCTGCCAAGATGGCCACCACCGCACCAGAGCCCTCTGCCAAGATGGCCGCCAGTTCAGAG
>JARQWZ010004041.1:87500-95000 GCA_033150135.1 Gobio occitaniae
GTTTTTGAAAACATTGTATGCGCTTTTGCAGCGTTCAACCAGGCATAGTCAAATCATTTCACACAGATTTACAGTTTATGATAATATTTAAAATCTCTGGTAATATCTGTGCACCATGTTTCAGATCGTGTGATTTGAGCTTTACTCATGTGATGGGTGAGCAAACGTCAGTGTCTCCCAGTGAAGATGTGTCTGCTCTCTGACTGCATCTATAAGCCTCTGGATCACTGAATATTCCACGTATTGATCAGCGTCTGTGTCATACAGTGAGATAAACACATTCTCCTGTCGTTTACTCTGGCAGGAGACGATACAGCAGATGCATATGCATCGCAAACTGTGTGAGTGTGTGTGTGTGTGTGAGTGTGTGTGTGTGTGATGGAAAAGCAGGCCACTGCCCGTCATGCTGTGCTTCATGGCCCTGGGCTTGTGTCATGCCACATGACTGGATGGCTTCATGTTAAATATTCATTTCACAGGAGGAAATAATCATGTTATTTTTATCAGACTGAGCTTATTTACAGATTCTAAAAGCTCTTTGAGGTTCTGCTTCCACACATTTATGAGGTGAAAGTGTCAAGGAGAGATGAAAATGTGAGTGGAAAGATTATGAGCACAGTAAGAATGAATGAGAGGCTGATAAATAAAGCAGAACGCCAGATTACAGAGATTTGACCACGTGTGAGGTGTTCATAGAGCGCTGAAACAAAGGGGCCGTGATGTTTACACTGATGTTTTCAATCTCATGTTTTACTCATATCTGACACAGATCAGAATTTGATACACACGTGTAAACAGTCGACAAACATTTCAACAAAAACATTTTTAGACAACCAGATTCACTAACATGAAACACACACTCAATGCGACCACTTCACTAACACACAACACACACTCGTAACATGCTCAATGTGTGCTCTTAACTAACACGTAACACATGTAACATGCTAAATATGACCGCTTTACTAACACACAACACACATGTAACACACTCAATATGACCGCTTTACTAACACACAACACAAATACATAACACACATGTAAAACACTCAATATGACCGTTTACTAACACGTAACACACATGTAACACACTCAATACGACCGCTTCACTAACACGCAACACACATGTAATACGCTCAATACGAGCGCTTCACTAACACGCAACACACATGATGTATAAAGTACTAGAGACACATACTTGAGTAAAAGTACAAGTTCCTTATCAAAAAAGTGACTTGAGTAGAAGTTGAAGTGCTCTTTAAGCACCACACTTAAGTAGAAGTACTAAAGTATTCAACATTTTTTGTACTTAAGTATTGCAAGTAGTTTATTTTAAAATGTACTACTCAAGTACTGAAAGTAAAAGTACAAGTATTGTGTTATGTAGTTATTAAAGAAAGTAGTCAAAAGTTTGAACATCATATTGTTTTTATTATTTCAAATGATTAAGCTAAAGGACAATCACAATGTTGGTAGGTAATTTTTCTACATATTGTCATATAAATAACCTGAAAATACTGTAGTTCATTAACATTAAATCTTACTATAACCACTCTTACAACAAAAAAAAATGGGGTAAGCACACTTATATTCTCATTTCAAGAGGTGTTCTGAGTAAATGATTTGTTTGTAACACTTTACAATATGGTTTGATTTGTTAACATTACATTAGTTAATGTATTAGACTAATAACTAACATGAACTAACCATGATCAATACATTTGTTAATGTATTTATTAATCTTTGTTAATCTTAGTTAATAAAAATACAGCTGTTCATTGTTTGTATATGTTACTTCACAGTGTACATTAACTATGTAAACAAATAGAGAGCAATTTGAGCGCAAGACGCTCGTGTTGTTTTAAAGGTAGGGAATGCGCATTCGCGGGGCTCTCGCGCGCGCTCTCTCTCTCTCATGCGCGGTAATGTGGGTTTGGAATGGAATGATTCGTAACATTTTTATAATTGTAACGAGTAACGATGCTGCACATAAAAAAAATATCGGAGTAGAAGTATTAAACTCATCGAAAATATGTACTGAAGTAAAAGTGGAAGTAGGAGAAAAAAATAATACTCTAGTAAAGTACAGATACTGCCTTTTAGTACTTAAGTACAGTAGTGAAGTAGTTCTACTTCGTTACTATACATCTCTGCATGTAACACGCTCAATACGACCACTTTACTAACACACAACACACTTGTAACACACTCAATATGACCGCTTCACTAACACGCAACACACATGTAATACGCTCACTACGACCGCTTCACTAACACACAACACACTTGTAACACACTCAATATGACCGCTTCACTAACACGCAACACACATGTAATACGCTCACTACGACCGCTTCACTAACACACAACACACTTGTAACACACTCAATACGACCACTTTAACACGCAACACACTTGTAACAAGCTCAATATGACTGCTTTACTAACAGGCAACACACACTCTTAACACATGCTCAATACAAGCGCTTCACTAACACGCAACACACATGTAATACGCTCAATACGACCACTTTACTAACACGCAACACACTTGTAACAAGCTCAATATGACTGCTTTACTAACAGGCAACACACACTCTTAACACATGCTCAATATGACCGCTTCACTAACATGCAACACACATGTAATACGCTCAATACGACCGCTTCACTAACACAGAACACACTTGTAACACACTCAATATGACCACTTCACTAACAGGCAACACACACTCTTAACACATGCTCAATACGAGCGCTTCACTAACACGCAACACACATGTAATACGCTCAATACGAGCGCTTCACTAACACGCAACACACATGTAATACGCTCAATACGAGCGCTTCACTAACACGCAACACACATGTAATACGCTCAATACGAGCGCTTCACTAACACGCAACACACATGTAATACGCTCAATACGAGCGCTTCACTAACACGCAACACACATGTAATACGCTCAATACGAGCGCTTCACTAACACGCAACACACATGTAACACGCTCAATACGACCACTTTACTAACACAGAACACACTTGTAACACACTCAATATGACCGCTTCACTAACACGCAACACACATGTAATACGCTCACTACGACCGCTTTACTAACACGCAACACACATGTAATACGCTCACTACGACCACTTTACTAACACACAACACACTTGTAACACACTCAATATGACCGCTTCACTAACACGCAACACACATGTAATACGCTCACTACGACCGCTTCACTAACACGCAACACACATGTAACACACTCAATATGACCGCTTCACTAACACGCAACACACTTGTAACACGCTCAATACGACCACTTTACTAACACGCAACACACATGTAACACGCTCAATACGACCACTTTACTAACACAGAACACACTTGTAACACACTCAATATGACCACTTCACTAACACGCAACACACATGTAATACGCTCACTACGACCGCTTCACTAACACGCAACACACTTGTAACACGCTCAATACGACCACTTCACTAACACGCAACACACATGTAACACGCTCAATACGACCACTTTACTAACACAGAACACACTTGTAACACACTCAATATGACCGCTTCACTAACACGCAACACACATGTAATACGCTCACTACGACCGCTTCACTAACACGCAACACACATGTAACACACTCAATATGACCGCTTCACTAACACGCAACACACTTGTAACACGCTCAATACGACCACTTTACTAACACGCAACACACATGTAACACGCTCAATACGACCACTTTACTAACACAGAACACACTTGTAACACACTCAATATGACCACTTCACTAACACGCAACACACATGTAATACGCTCACTACGACCACTTTACTAACACACAACACACTTGTAACACACTCAATATGACCGCTTCACTAACACGCAACACACATGTAATACGCTCACTACGACCGCTTCACTAACACGCAACACACATGTAACACACTCAATATGACCGCTTCACTAACACGCAACACACTTGTAACACGCTCAATACGACCACTTTACTAACACGCAACACACTTGTAACAAGCTCAATATGACTGCTTTACTAACACGCAACACACTTGTAACAAGCTCAATATGACCGCTTTACTAACAGGCAACACACACTCTTAACACATGCTCAATATGACTGCTTCACTAACACGCAACACACATGTAACACACTCAATATGACCGCTTTACTAACAGGCAACACACACTCTTAACACATGCTCAATATGACTGCTTCACTAACACGCAACACACATGTAACCAGTGTTGCCACAGTTACTTTGAAAAAGTAACTTAGTTACTTTACAGATTACTTGATTTTAAAAGTAACTAAGTTACTTTACAGAATACTTGATTTTAAAAGTAACTAAGTTAGATTACAAGTTACTTTATTAGTTACATTCATCAGTTGCCGACAACACCTCTGCAGCCTCAACATAAAAATGACAACCGTTTTTGCCAACACTAAACATAAAACACTAAACATAAAACCCTAAACATGTTAATGAAAACGTACAAATTACTTTGTGTTCTTATTAAATACATTTATGAAAAACATTTTTAATTTATATATGAATGTAAATAATTATATGGGCCTACACAAATAATATAAAATTACAAGATTTATATTTTATTGTAAACGTAATGTGCAGCTCTGTAAAGGGACAACAAATATATGATCGATCCGTGAGAACAATATATTTTTTAATAATCTTTAAGTGCACAAAACTATGAAAATATATGAAACGCTTCAAAACTGAGCGGCAACAAAGCGCTTATGCGCATCCCGGGTGCAGAATGATGCGCTTAAAGCAACATGGAATCAGAGGGCGCAGTGCAGCGCGAGTGCACATTGAAAAGTTCACCACATAAAGAGAAGATGAGCGTTGAGCCCACAAATCCTAGTCTACTATGTAGCCTATATCGGTCCAAACATTCACTGATTATTTGTTTCTTCACAGTTTTTAATTCTGGTTATTGTGCGTGTGATGCTAATTAATAGTCCTTGTGTTGTCACCTGGGTAGCGAACACAACATCTTTCAGAAACCGCTAGATAAACTCCAGGAAGATAAATTATTTTATCAACATATCAAGTATTATAACGGTAATATATCATATGAGTGAGCTTTACCGTGCTGCTGACTGGAACCGAACGCGACGCGCAGTTTTGCTGAACGGAGAATGATTGACAGCTACAGCGGAGGAAAGACATTCAGCTATGGAATGGCTTTAGATGACTTTGTAGGCTACTAGCAAATAATAATATTCTAATAATGATTGCTGAAGGATAATGTGACAATATATATTTCTGATGATTATTTAATTATCACGACATGCCTAATCTGAGCAAGTTTTGAGTTTTGTCGAAAGACGGGGAGCGGCCGCCTCGTAATTCTCTATGCAGGAAAACCCCTGCTGAGACTAAACAAGAAAGCAAAAATATATATTTTTACTAAGGAAAATGACAAAAAAAAGTAACTCACAGTGACTTGGATAAATTACTTTAATCTGATTACTGGTTTGGAAATAGTAACGCGTTAGATTACTCGTTACTGGAAAAAGTGGTCAAATTAGAGTAACGCGTTACTAAGTAACGCGTTACTGGCATCACTGCATGTAACAAGCTCAATATGAATGCTTTACTAACACGCAACACACGTACCACGCTCAATATGACTTCTTTACTAACACGCAACACACATGTAACAAGCTCAATATGAATGCTTTACTAACACGCAACACACGTACCACGCTCAATATGACTTCTTTACTAACACGCAACACACATGTAACAAGCTCAATATGAATGCTTTACTAACACGCAACACACATGTACCACGCTCAATATGACTTCTTTACTAACACGCAACACACATGTAACAAGCTCAATATGACTGCTTTACTAACACGCAACACACATGTAACAAGCTCAATATGACTGCTTTACTAACACGCAACACACATGTACCACGCTCAATATGACTTCTTTACTAACACGCAACACACATGTAACAAGCTCAATATGACTGCTTCACTTACACGCAACACACATGTAACAAGCTCAATATGACTGCTTTACTAACCCGCAACACACATGTAATACGCTCAATATGACTGCTTTACTAACACGCAACACACATGTAACACGCTCAATATGACTGCTTTACTAACACGCAACACACATGTAACAAGCTCAATATGACTGCTTTACTAACACGCAACACACATGTAATACGCTCAATATGACTGCTTTACTAACACGCAACACACACTCATAACACATGCTCAATGCGAGTGCTTCACTAACACGCAACACACATGTAACACACATGTAACACGCTCAATATGACCGCTTTACTAACACGCAACACACTTGTAACAAGCTTAATATGACCACTTTACTAACACGCAACACACATGTAACATGCTCAATATGACTGCTTCACTTACACGCAACACACATGTAACACGCTCAATATGACTGCTTTACTAACATGCAGCACACATGTAACAAGCTCAATTTGACTGCTTTACTAACACCCAACACACATGTAACACGCTCAATATGACCGCTTCACTTACACGCAACACACATGTAACACGCTCAATATGACCGCTTCACTAACACGCAACACACATGTAACACGCTCAATATGACCGCTTCACTTACACGCAACACACATGTAACACGCTCAATATGACTGCTTTACTAACACGCAACACACATGTAACAAGCTCAATTTGACTGCTTTACTAACACGCAACACACACTCTTAACACATGCTCAATGCGAGTGCTTCACTAACACACAACACACATGTAAGACACTCAATATGACCGCTTCACTAACACGCAACACACATGTAACAAGCTCAATATGACTCCTTTACTAACACGCAACACACACTCATAACATGCTCAATGCGAGTGCTTCACTAACTCGCAACACACATGTAACACATGTAACACACTCAATATGACCGCTTTACTAACACGCAACACACATGTAACACACATGTAACACACTCAATATGACCGCTTTACTAACACGCAACACACATGTAGCGCTCAATAAGACCGCTTTACTAACATGCAACACACATGTAACGCTCAATAAGACCGCTTTACTAACACGCAACACACATGTAACGCTCAATAAGACCGCTTTACTAACACGCAACACACATGTAACGCTCAATAAGACCGCTTTACTAACACGCAACACACATGTAACGCTCAATAAGACCGCTTTACTAACACGCAACACACACTCAATATGACCACTTTACTAACACGCAACACACACTCAATATGACCACTTTACTAACACGCAACACACTCGTAACACACACTCAATACGAGCGCTGATTTGGATTTTTCTTATATATGATTTTTCATGTCATAAATTTAACTGTCATAATTCTTAGTATGTCATAATCTCAACTTTTTGTCATTTTGATTAGTCATATA
>JARQWZ010004041.1:100000-122500 GCA_033150135.1 Gobio occitaniae
GGTTTAGAAACTCTAAATATTATTGTATCTGAACCACATAAATAAAAATGTTGTGATAAATCGTGAAAATAGCACAATTTGGCATGTTTCACTGCGTTATTACAAATAAAACACACAATTACGCAATATGCTTACTAAATTTTGTAATAACATTTGAATAAAGGGTGATGTCGATTCTCAAATGTTCATTGTATTAACTCAAAATTTTCAGGCATCCAGGTAACTTACTTTTTTAAAATAAATTTTAGTGAAAATATAAGTTCCTGATATCAAGAACTCAATTTTCACTAGTTGAAATGTTAATTCTTGATATCTATAAATTTGCTGTTATTTATAATATCTGTAAATGTAAAATGTTCCATTTTGTCAAGAAAAAAAAAAAAAAAACATTTTTGAGTATTTTCCCTAATTTCCTCCACTCATGCAGTTCTCTTACTCTTGTTGCATTCACTCATTTCCCAAAGTCATCTTGAATGTTGAATTGTCTGTACAACTGAAAGATTTGAGAGAAAATCACATAATTGACGTTTAAAAATAAATGTTTTAGTTTGAACTCACCATTATGGAGATCAGTGTTCACTTCGGAAGTTATGTAATCTACTTATTTCTTACCTTTATGGGCAATTACTTCTAATAACTTCTGATATCAATAATTAAGAGAGTAATTTCAGACATCTAAAAGGACTTTCTTATCGCATTCATGATATCAGAAATTAAAATTTTCCCAAGTGACAATCGAATTATTGGTATCAAAAATAAAAGACATTGATATTAAGAACAGACATTTGCACTAGTAACCATGTAATTATTGATATAAAAATTTATGGTTTTTACTAAGAATTGTCTTTCTGATGTGTGAAACTGGAATTGTAATAAATTAATTATTGATTTCAACAATATAATTTGAATGGCAGCCTATGATAAGATTTAACTAGTATCAAGAATTATAGTTTTGACTAGTGGAAATGTAATTCCTGATATCAGAAAATAGCCAAAAATCCCATTTCTAATATCAAGAATTAGCATTTTATCTAGTGAAAATGTAATTGTTGATATCAAGAATTCATATCCTGGAAATTAATAAATATCAAAACAGCTTGCCACATTAATCTCAATGTTAATTTCGACATTTCTAATACATTATTGAGATCAAAATAACATTGTAGTTAATGCACTAACCTGAACATTTGATTAACTCACATAAACAGGTTATTAATGCTGTAAAAATGTATTGTTCAGGGTTAGTTTAGGTAACAAGTGTCCTTTTTACACATTACATTGTCGCATTAACTATTATTATTACATGCAACTAAACCAAACCCTAACCCTAAGTACGTGAAGTTTATTATTAGACTGTAACACGTTAAGATCAGGCATGTTCACAAACGAGTCCTCATTGTGAAGTTTTACCATTACCTTGATTTATTGGGTAAATGTCGATGGTTTCATGCTCTCGGCTCACAGCACAAACCCATTGAGTTCACTGTAAACCGGGTTTTGTTCTCATTAATCAAACCCATATTAGATTTCATCTTTTATCCTGGTGAGTTTTGTTGATGTAGTTTTGAACATGAGAGCGTAACGCAACCTGTTCTTGATTCAACTTGATTTGTAGAGTTTGTGCCAAAATGCTGTAGAGTTTGATTGGATGCATTGACAACAAACGGGATGCAATGTCTGTTTGTTTTGCTCATCTTCTCTGGAACTTACGGGACAAAATACATGAGATGGGAGGAAAAGATATATTTCAATGTGTTCCCAGAGAAACTCTTTGTGAGCAAACGCAGAGTCTCTCGGGGACATAAAACATTGGCGAGAGAATTGACAAATCATTTTTCCACCCATCTCATGTTTTGTCCTTCACCATGTCCCTTTAGGGGCTCAGTAGTAACTCACCCATTGTTAGCTTTGTCTAAAAACCTGCCGTGGTATTAGACAAGGTTGTGCTTTTTCTAAGTTTTTTTTTCTAATGTATGTCACTTATAATAGTGAGAAAAACAGTGTTTCGGTCACACTTCAATTCTCAACTCTTAACTATGACTTTTGCCTCAAAATACTGCTTATTAAAAGTTGTTAGGTTTAGGTATTGGTTAAGGGATGTAGAATATGCTCATGCAGAATAAGGCATGAATTTGTGCTTTATAAGTGCTAATGAACAGTCAATATCCTAGTAACATGCATGCGAACAAGTGAGAATTGAACCCTAAACTAGTGTTTTTTCCCCAAAGGTTCTGTTTTGGATTAAACTCACTCAAAATGTTCAATGGGGTTCTATATAGAACTCTAGGGTTCTTAAAGAACACTTCAACATAAGGACAAATGTCTTGTTTTGCATACTAGTATTGTGCAAACATTTCGTTATTTCATATTTATTTTGTCTAGTGATAAAGTACACTGTGAAATCCAACAGTGCTTCTATCTAACACTTTTAGTTACTTGATGTCTTAACTGAATTGTAAAAAATCTAGTAATATGTACTATTCAAATACTATGCCTTGTTTACTCAGAAAACCCAAGTTAAGATGAATTGATTGGTTTGAGTGCCATTTTGACAAACAAGAAAACAAAAACGTTTTTGAGTATTTATTCCCTAATTTCCTCCACTTCTGCAGTTTTCTTTCTCTTGTTGCATTCACTCATTTCCTAAAGTCATCCTGAATGTTGAATTGTCAGTACAACTGAAAACTTTGAGAGAACATCACATAATTGATGTTTAAAATAAATGTTTTAGTTTGAACTTGCCATTATGGAGATCAGTGTTCCCTTCGGAAGTTATGTCATCTTTTAAAAGCAATCTAATTATGACTTATCTTTATGGCCATTTACTTACCTTTATGCCATAAGTAATAAGTAGATTACATAACTTCCGAAGGGAACACTGATCTCCATAATGGTGAGTTCAAACAAAAACATTTATTTTAAACATCAATTATGGGATGTTCTCTCAAAGTTTTCAGTTGTACTGAGAATTCAATATTCAATAGTGAGCTTTATGAGTTTTATTGATAACACTTATATCATAAACACCTGTGAAACTTTCCGTTGGGTTGATATATTTGTGACAGTATCATGTTGATCAGTAACACACACACACACACACACACACACACACACACACACACACACACACACACACACACACACACACACACACACACACACACACACACACACACACACACACACACACACACACACACACACACACACACACACACACACACACACACACACACACACACACCATTCAGCATCCAAACACAATAATGGTAGCTTTACTAAGTCAAGAGTAAATCTTTAGTAAATTATCAAGTACTCAGTTCTTTTGTAGTTACTAGAGCTCTTGTGTAAGTGAACTAACACGTAAACATACACTCTAAAAAATGCTGGGTTAAAAATAACCCAAGTTGGGTTTGAAAATGGACTAACCCTGCAATTGGGTTGTTTTAACCCAGCAATTAGGTTGTTTTAAACAAACATTTAACCCAACCACTGGGTTAAAACAACCCCATTGCTGGGTTAGTCAATTTTCAACCCAACTTGGGTTATTTTTAACCCAGCATTTTTAAGAGTGTACTATTCCTATTTCACTTTATTTTTAGTTTTTTTCAAGGCAATCGGTTTACATGCTTGTCTAGCTGATGAGATTTTACAGTGTATGTTTTTGAACTGTTTAATTCATAAGATTTCAATCAAAATGAATTTAAACATGTACTATATACAGTATAGAGCTGTAGTGTGCTTCTCCACTCTTACTGTCCGTCAGCCGCTTCATAAATAGAAGCTTTTAGTGGATCATTTTATGGATTTAGTTTTAATTAATTTAGTTCTAATTCATTTTTAATGAAATTTTATGAGTCAAACAGCTTGTAAACATACTTTTTTTTTTATGAAATAACCCGTCCAACATGACAGTATTATGCAAACATTTTGAACATTTCTGGCATAATGAGATCTTTAAAATTTGAGTCAAGGACTCAATAGTTCTATATAGATCCCCATTGAACCTTTTCCCCCCAAGAGTGTGTGTTTAACGAATTTAGAGAGTGGCCTTCACCAATTTAAGGTCTTATAATGTCTTAAATTGGATCAGAAAGTCTTAAGTTCAATATCATGGCATTAAATCAGTGCTCTATGATTTCTGTGATGGACGGAACCGCAGAATCCATTCATAAAAACAGAATTTACTGTATAAATGTCACAGAATTGATCATATTTTGAATAAATCAACAGTCGGTCCGTCTCTTAAAGGGCCAGTTCACCCATTAATGAGAATCCTGAGGTCATTTCCTCTCCTAATGTCCTCAAACCCGTTAGAATTTCCTTCATCATATAAAGCCATGGAGTCTCTTCAGAACATCTGGAATAATCCGCTCAGTTTCTCTTGATCAACTTTCTGAAGTTGCTCAGACTGAAATCTTTCATTTCATTACAAATCTCTTCATTTGTGTTCAGAAGATGAATTGCTCTTACATTGACATTCATTAAACCTGCAGAAACCCTGATTTCTCTTTTTATAGTGTGAAGTATAGATCAAAACACAAAGACTCCTCTATCTGTGGTTGTATTTATCTGCGGATGAGATTGTGGCTCTCTGAGCTGAAGCTCTCCTCAGGTGTTCTGCATTAATCTCATCTCCTGTAACTCCAGCACGAATAATGTTCGAGTATAGCAGATGTGAAAGCAGAAAGTGCTCATAATATATGCTCCTCCTTTACTGGTGTTTAAAAGCATCCCATAATGCACCTGATGATCGTTCGGAGTGAGAAACGATGGTCTTCTGTTGTCTTGTTTTACAAACACTCTTAAATCAGGCCACATTTACTGGAGCAGAGAAATGACTGAAGATATGAATGATCAAGTGAGTTTGTGCTTAAAACAACCCAGAAGGGCCGTCCCTCGTCTCTAACTGAGTCATGCGTGTGTTTGGGTGTAACAAGCAATGAACCAATCAGAGCCTCATCTCCCTTTCCCTTTAAAAGCCAATTGTGCTGTGTGAGAGTGTGTGAGTGTGAGTGTGAGTGTGAGAGTGTGTGAGTGTGAGAGAGTGTGTGAGTGTGAGTGTGAGTGTGAGAGTGTGTGAGTGTGAGAGAGTGTGTGAGTGTGAGAGAGTGTGTGAGTGTGAGAGAGTGTGAGAGAGTGTGTGTGAGTGTATGAGAGTGTGAGAGAGTGTGTGTGAGTGAGTGTGAGTGTGAGAGTGAGAGTGTGTGAGAGTGTGTGTGTGAGTGTGTGAGTGTATGAGAGTGTGTGAGAGTGTGAGTGTGAGTGTGAGTGTGTGTGTGTGTGTGTGTGTGTGTGGACATGTTTTCGTGAAATATCAGGACACAAATGTGTATAATGACATGGGTATTACAAAAAGAGGGTGAAATATGAGGACGTTCCCCATGTCCTCACTTTTCAAAATGCTTATAAATCATACAGAACAAGTTTTTTTTCACAGAAAGTGAACTGCACAGTCTCCTGTGAGGGCTAGGTTTAGGGGCAGGGGCAGTGTGTGTGTGTGTGTGTGTGTGTAAGGAGATAGAAAATACGGTTTGTACGGTATAAAAACCATTATGCCTATGGAATGTCCTCACATTTCACAAAAACAAACATGTGTGTGTGAGTGTGTGTGTGTGTGTGTGTGTGTGTGTGTGTGTGTGTGTGTGTGTGTGTGTGTGTGTGTGTGTGTGTGTGTGTGTGTGTGTGTGTGATTGTGAGTGTGAGTGTGAGTGTGAGTGTGAGTGTGAGTGTCAAATCAAAGAGACAGAGCACCAGTTACAATCTTCTTTTATCTATTCCTTGACCATGTGACTGAAACCAAATGTATTAATTTAAACTGACCAATCAGACCAAACTTCCACCACTGTAAAGGTGTGGCCCACAGGCCTCTCTTTTGTCTTCCAGGCCCTTCTGAAAAGCAAATGTGTTGACAACAGTAAAGCAAATTTCTTTGTTGGATTTCAAATATCAAATATCTTTGATTATTTTCAATTCCTTCAATAACATTAAATGACATGAAACACAACACAGTCTCTTTTTGTTAAATGCAAGTTTATGTTTGATCAATAATGCAAAAGTAGAAGTAAAAGGTATAAGAAGCTATACATGAAATAAAGCAAACAATTCAGTCAAACATTCAAAGTCAGTGCTAGTCGGCTTCAACGCTAACGTAAAGTTAAAGCCTAAAAATATAAAGTAATGAAATTTCACTTTGCCCTCAGTCTAAACGATTCGCCAGGGAACAAATTATAGATCCATGAGAGCAAAGATTATCGCCTGAAAAAGTCTTAAAACTACGTTTTGTCACACATTAACAGTAGATTTTAACAAAAAAGACGTGTAAACACAGCCCATGTCAGACATTTCTCAGCGAGACGAGCGAGGAGAATCACGCCTGTTGTGCAGTGAATGTCACGCGCGATTGAAGCGAGTAAACTCAAAATGTTTAAGCGTCCAACTACACGCGAAGAGCACGATTTATTCGCGTCATTCACGTCCGGTGTGAACGCACCATCAGAGTTAGAAACAAAATACTCTTTCCTCTGATTCCTTGACTCAATGTGATTTTCCATCATGAAACTTTTCTCGCTAAGTACTTTTTCAAACTCCTCCTAGACGGTCATCCAATTTTCATGAAAATCGAATCAGATCATGTCCAGACCATGCGGGTGAAAATCTTTTTGATAAACCCAAACGTTCTTGAATAACGCCGAACGAATTCACTGAAGAGAATTGCCCAATTTTGACACGAGGCTATATCTCCATTATTCAGTGCATCATGCCGAGTCGAACGATACCTCATTATCCCATATCAGACATTTAAAAGTTGCCCTAAAATGCTGTATTTTATGAAGGCATTAGCGTATCGTTACAAAACTCGGTATGTGTCATTGGCACGATGCCCTGGAGGAGCCTGAGAAGCCAGCACCACCTAGTGGTAAACATTCACATGCTTATAACTTTGGGTGTGGTTGACTTATTTTCATGGGAGTCACATCCTTAGATTCCCAAATACTTGCCGAGTCCAGCGATACCAAACATGCCAGGTTTCGCCTTATGGTTTGTTTAACGTTGTGATTTAGCGTTTAAAAACTTTCGCTAATATCTTCGAAACCGTTAGTCCGATCGAGACGAAACCAGCGCAGGAGAATCAGAATCACGGCAGGTTGATTATATATTAATGTTGACAAATGTCCAAATGTTGATAGTCAGTGGCAAACAATGCAATCAATCTCAGGTGGGGGTTATTTTTTATATGCTCATAAATACAAATATCCATAACTCATAAACAAAAAGAGATATTTTGACCAAATTTGGCACACTTGTGTATGGCCGCACTCTGAGGACACACACAACAAGAGGTGGAGCTGTGACACTCGGTGGCGCTATAATTGAACAAAACATGACATTGGCTCAACACAACTCAATGTCTTTATGAGTTTTCAACCGTTTTGCGTAAAATTGTCTCCAAGTGTCTTTCCTCGTGTGTGCAGTTGATCTGCGGCGGCTTCAGTGTGTGCTTCTGTCGTGATTGGCCCTGATAACTGAGCTCACTGAGATATATCAATTGTTGATGCAAAGTCCTTTGTTGACTTCACTTGTGTTATAGTGGCCGGAAAAATGGGTTCTTACTCGTCAAAGAAGTCAGTCAAAAATCCGTAAACAAGTGCGAGTTTAATCAAACACAAAAAATACACAAATGTACAAAAATCCTGTTGTTTCCTGTATCCTATATAACACTTGTCAAACCTTTATCTTGTGTTACCTTAAACGTTTTTACTTTAGGTGAAATATGACGTTCAGTTTTTCCAGTAAAATGCACCGTATGTGTATTTCTGTCATGAACAGATGCGTCTTTCATGTCATGCATTATTTCACACTCATATATGCATGGTTTGCACAGATAGTTTTTAACTGCACACTTGCAGAATATGGGATGTGTGTGTGTGTGTGTGTGTTTCTCATTGCTATCAGATTCATTTAAGCTTCAGGTATATGTCTTATGTTGCTAAAATTGAAATAGCAGAATCCTGACTGGAGTGGCATGCGTATTAGGGCTGTGCGATATTGAAGAAAAATGCGATATGCAATACCTTGTTAAATAATACCATATTCGATACGATATTTCTTTCAGTGTGTAAAATCTATTTAAATTATATATATATATATATATATATATATATATATATATATATATATATATATATATATATATATATATATATATATATATATATATATATATATATATATATATATATATATATATATATATATATATATATATATAAAAGAAAACTGAGAATGATACCATTTATGTGTTTCTCATTCTTTCTGGGAAAAGAAAGCATCGCTACAACTTCTGAAAGTGACCAGCAGTGTTTTAGCAAAAATGTATGTCACAAATCTGACAATATAATTTTAACATCAATGTAAACAAAGAAAAAATGTAATGCCATGCGTAATATATAGTTATATCAACCTAAAACTTCAATCATCAAGAACATCCAGGTAAACAAACACACCTGAACTAGGGCTGGACGATTATTTCTGTTATTAAAAATAAGAACTAAAAACAGTAGTGTTCACATGAATTAAATAAACACTGATACGTAATAAACGGCAGGTTTACTGTATTAGCAGGCTGTCACTTTAAGACCTAATGCACGGATTCCATTGACACACATTCGCTCTCTTTTCCCAACTGATATTGTTCACTTAAAGCATAACTGACTGTGTTTACATGAATACTCATCAAGACGGCCATTTTGACACAACTGTGTGTGTATTTGACAGTTCGAGTGTGTAACAAGACACGAAACAGAACTGAAGGGATCACACGCTTTCAAAGAGCTTGTGCGCACGTTTCAGTGTGTGTCAGACAGCGCGAGACTGCAAGGAGTTGTTTTTCGCAAGTTATTCTGTTTAATAACTCTTTTATCTTTCTTCACAATAGCCCAGAGATGTTCTATGGGGTTAAGGTCAGGCGAGTTTGCTGGCCAATCAGGAACAGGGATACCATGGTCCTTAAACCAGGCACTGGTTGCTTTGGCACTGTGTGCTGGTCCCAGTCCTGTTGGAAAATGAAATCTGCATCTCCATAAAGTTGGTCAGCAGCAGGAAGCATGAAGTGCTCTAAAACTTCCTGGTATACGGCTGTGTTGACCTCTGACCTCAGAAAACACAGTGGGCCAACACCAGCGCATGACATGGCACCCCAAACCATCACTGACTGTGGAAACTTTACACTGGAGCTCCAGCAGCGTGGATTGTGTGCCTCTCCTCTCTTCCTCCAGACTCTGGGACCCTGATTTCCAAAGGAAATGCTAAATTTACTTTCATCAGAGAACAGTCCTGTCTGTCTTTAGCCCAGGCGAGACGCTTCTGACGCTGTCTGTTGGTCAAGAGTGCGACAGCTGAAACCCATGTCTGTCATACGTCTGTGTGTAGTGGTTCTTGAAGCACTGACTCCAGCTCCAGTCCACTCTTTGTGAATCTCCCCCACATTTTTGAATGGGTTTTGCTTCATAATCCTCTCCAGGGTGTGGTTATCCCTATTGCTTGTACACTTTTTTCTAGCACATCTTTTCCTTCCCTTCGCCTCTCTATTAATGTGCTTGGACACAGAGCTCTGAGAACAGCCAGCCTCTTCTGCAATGACCTTTTGTGTCTTGTCCTCCTTGTGCAAGGGGTCAAAGGTCGTCTTTTGGTCAGCTGTCAGGTCAGCTTCTTCCCCATGATTGTGTCGCCTACAGCAGTGGTTCTCAACCCCAGTCCTGGGGACCCACTGCTCTGCAGATTTTGTGTCTCTCTTATCTGACACACTCAGTTCAGTTCATGGAGCTCTCTCCTAACGAGCTGATGATCAGAATCAGGTGCCTTAAATAAGGTAGACATACAAAATGTGCAGAGCAGTGGGACCCAGGACTGGAGTTGAGAACCACTGGCCTACAGAACTAGACTGAGAGACCATTTAAAGGCCTTTGCAGGTGTTGTGAGTTCATCAGCTGATTAGAGTGTCTTCAATATTCAACCTTTTCACAATATTCTCATTTTCTGAGACACTGAATTTGGGATTTTCCTTAGTTGTCAGTTATAATCATCAAAATGAAAATAAATAAACATTTGAAATATATCAGTCTGTGTGTAATGAATGAATATAATATACAAGTTTCACTTTTTGAATGGAATTAGTGAAATAAATCTACTTTTTGATGATATTCTAATTATATGACCAGCACCTGTATTGTGTAGCCCTAGTATTTATTGTTTATTCAGGTTATTTATTATTTCTTGCATTGACTTTGAAACATTTACATTTCAATAATTGAATGTTACTCGTGCAGTTTGATGTGAGATTCTCGCCTGTGGAGCAGAGCGTTGCGGTTTGCATGTGAATGTGTGCACATCTGTAGACTGTCTGAAGAGCTCCAAAAACATCCGGCCTATAGGAACATCTCCACCCTTTATTCAAATATCAAGGGTTTTGTAGTTTTGCATAGTAAAATATGCCACGCCTCATACCTTAACGAAGTTTAGTGTTTTGTCTATCCTCATATTTACTAAATATTTTCATCAGTTGTGCAAAATGAAGCTTCGCCTCATCGCATACTTTGAATATTTTGCTGTTGTAATCCGCCATTGTGACACTGAGTTATTGTGTAACGTTTCCTCAATGCTGTTGTGTATGTGTGGCTTCAGTTGTTCCTATATTTTTTCGTAAATGTAGAAAAAAATTTTTTACGAAATCTTTGGTGAATTGTGTGAAGCGCGTACACACATTTCACACACACACACACACACACACACACACACACACACACACACACACACACACACACACACACACACACACACACACACACACACACACACATGCTTAGTGAATGTGAATGTGTTCAAACAGGTTTCCCCCGAACCCTGCTATTGGTCACACTCACAAATAGCCCCGCCCCAAACCCACGCCATTGGTTAAGCCAGTGTCTTTTTACGCACAGGTGTGTGTTTATCATCCCCAAATCAACTTTCTCCTTTCTCCTGTTCGCTCCACTCCTCTCTCTCTCTCTCTCTCTCTCTCTCTCTCTCCTCCTCCTCCTCCTCCTCTTCGGAACACCCACGCGCTTCCCCGTTCCCCTCCAGTCTCGCGCTAGTGCCGGGCGATGACGCTGACCTTTGCACGATTAGATGGAGCATCCGCTGAGCTCGTCGCTCTCTGACTCCTCCGTTCCTCCCGCCCCTCCGTCGCTTTCTCTCGCGCGCCCGCGTTTCCTCCGCGATGGGAGGCTGAGTAAAGTTGTCCGAGGGCAGCTGGAGCCGTGGAGGATGTGATCTGAGGGGAAGCGGATCGTGTTTCTATGCGAACGACGCTCAGGCATGCCGGAGATCCCGCAGGACCTGTTATCAACTCGCGTTCATTTCTAACCGATTTCCGCCGAGGCGCGCGCGATGAGCTCGGAGTGATCCATGGACGTGTTCAGCTTCGTCAGGAGGTGAGTCTGACATCATTTCAGCATTACAGCAGACTGTTGACTTCTCGATGTGTGTGTTTCACTGGACACACACATGCAGTGATGGTGATGATGTCACGGGGATCGATAACGCAGCTGTCGCATCTCCTCATTCATTCAGACCTGATGAGGATGAGGAGGAGGATGATGATGATGATGATGGTGGCAGCTGGAAATGCGCGTTCCCTTCAAACACATGACACGTTCATGTTCGAGCTGCTGCTGCTCAAGCGATGGTCAGATGCCACCTGAGCTCAGACAGGGAATCACTGCAGGCTCGACAGCGATGGGCTGATCAATAACCGATACATAGAGAGAGATATTAATTTATAATACTGGATTAGAGATTGAGCAAGTGTGTAAAAAGAGCAGTGTTTGTGCATTATCCATTGTCTGAGCATGTAGATCAGAGGCGAACTATATTGAGGAAACACAAGAAGGCCTAATGTGTAATATATTTATATTTATTTAATGCAATATTTATTTATTTAATGCATGCAATATCTATTTATTTATCTATTTAATGAATGCAATATTTATTTATTAAATGCATGCATTATTTATTTATTAAATGCATGTAATATTTATTTATTAAATGCATGCAATATTTATTTATTAAATGCATGCAATATATATTTATTTATCTATTTAATGCATGCAATATTTATTTATTAAATGCATGCAATATTTATTTATTAAATGCATGCAATATCTATTTATTTATCTATTTAATGCATGCAATATTTATTTATTAAATGCATGCAATATATATTTATTTATCTATTTAATGCATGCAATATTTATTTATTAAATGCATGCAATATTTATTTATTAAATGCATGCAATATGTATTTATTTAATGCATGCAATATTTATTTATTAAATGCATGCAATATTTATTTATTTAATGCATGCAATATTTATTTATTAAATGCATGCAATATTTATTTATTTAATGCATGCAATATTTATTTATTAAATGCATGCAATATTTATTTATTAAATGCATGCAATATTTATTTATTAAATGCATGCAATATTTATTTATTAAATGCATGCAATATTTATTTATTAAATGCATGCAATATATATTTATTAAATGCATGCAATATTTATTTATTAAATGCATGCAATATTTATTTATTAAATGCATGCAATATTTATTTATTTAATGCATGCAATATTTATTTATTAAATGCATGCAATATTTATTTATTTAATGCATGCAATATTTATTTATTAAATGCATGCAATATTTATTTATTAAATGCATGCAATATTTATTTATTAAATGCATGCAATATTTATTTATTAAATGCATGCAATATTTATTTATTAAATGCATGCAATATTTATTTATTTAATGCATGCAATATTTATTTATTAAATGCATGCAATATTTATTTATTAAACGCATGCAATATTTATTTATTTAATGCATGCATATATTGTATAAAGGCAGCTCTTCTGTGCTGTGCTTGTATATGCTCATGTATATTCTCTGTTGATGAGTGGAGAATGGCGCTGTGGTTTAATTCGGATAAGCCTCCGGCGTGGTTAAGCTCATTTCATCCTGTGACTGTCTAAACTCCACAACCTATTTGGCTTGTTTGATTTTTCTTGATTTTATCCCGCTAATCCTCCTAAAGGATTGGCCTCTGGATCTCACTGGCATCGGCGCCTCCGTCCACTGTTTATTCTCCATAATAATCATCCAGATTATGAATCTCTAGAAGAGCTCTTCATCCAGCAGCTTTGCGTTTGCTCTGTGTGTGAGTGTGTGAGTGTGTGATCGGGCCTTCAGACGCTGGGCAGGACTGACCGCTCACTGACCGCTCTGTGTGCTGGACCGATGTGAGTCTGTGGTGGAAGGGCTCAGTGGATCTGCCATTATTTACTCTCCAAAACACACGTGATGTTATTCTTTTCCCTGGAACATAAAATGAGGAAGAGTTCTGTGCACATGAGAGATCAGGAACACATGGGCATCACACTCTAAACGTCCAGAGGGAGGCAGGATCTGCGGACAAATGGGATTGGGATATATGATACCCCCCCCCCCCAATAAAAATTCTGATTGAATTTAAAACATAATTAAAAAATAATACAGGGTTTTTTTTGTAGCACTGCATGATTATATATCATAACTTTAATAAGTATATAAATAGACTTTAATAATTGTATTATTATTAACAATGATAATATTTCTTATTACTATTTTAATATAAAAAATAAAATAAAAATGTGTACTTAAAAATAAAATATTATTAAAATAATAACAATAAAAATAAATTGTTTATTATTTATAATAATAATAATTATATTATTATTAAAATAAAATAGCGTGTACTCCAGAAAAATAAAAGTATTATTATTAAAAATAAAATAACAAAAATAATAATAATTAATATTATTTTCTTATTATATAAAATGAAATATATGTATTATTATAAATAATAATAATAATAATAATAATCAAATAAAATAACACAAATTATTATTCCTTTATTATGATTATTATGAAAAAAGTGGGTGCTTAAAAAATATTAAAAATAAAATAAAATAATACATTTTTCTTTAATACTCATTTTTATTTAATATATTTTTTTAAATAACTAATTCCTATTATTATTAAAATAAAATAAAAATGTGTACATAAGAAAATACATTGATTATTATGAATAATAATAATAATCAAATAAAATAACAATAATTAATATTATTTTATTATGAAAAAGAAAAAAAGATTATTATTAAAAATTAAATAATAATTTTCTTCAATACACATTTTATTTAATTAAATGTGTGATAATAATAATAATACTTAAAAATAAATAAAAAATGTGTACTCAAGAAAAGATTATAATTATTCTTAATAACAATAATAACAATAATTTTTATTTTCTTATTCTTATTTAAAATAAATGTATCATTATAAATAATAATAGTAATCGAATAAAATAATCATAACAAAATAATATAATTATTATTATTATGAAAAAAGTGGGTGCAAAAAATATTATTATTAAAAATAAAATTGAATAATTAATTTTCCTTCAATGCACATTTTTATAATAATAATAATAATAATAATTATTATTATTAACAAATAAAATAGAAATAAAAACTGTGTATGTAAGAAACATGTATTGTGCATTATATCCCGCTTTTATCTGTGTTTTGATGAATTGTGAGGCCGTATTCTGAGCCTGGAGCAGATGAACGGCACACACACAGCCGTCAGACGTGTGCTGATACACACGCGTGTGCTGATCATCTGCTGAATGAGTGTCATGTGATCTTTCTGAAGCAATCACAGCGGCTTCTGTATAAACTCTAATCTCTGCTCTATAATCTCCGGCAAACAATAGCCAAAGGAAAACACTGGAAATGAATGAATATCAGCCCAGCGTCTTCCTCACAGGACAGAGGATGAAGAGAAGCACTTTAGAGAGTTATGAAAGCATCATCTTTAATGCATGCGTCTCTGTGTGTGTGTGTGTGTGTGTGTGTGTGTGTGTACTCAGACGAGAATATTAAAGAGGAAGGGCCTTGAGCACTAAAGATGGACGCTCTCACACGGAGACAGATCACAACGTCTGAACTTTCATATAAACACTGCGTCATGAGCGAGACTTTCATACACACACTGGTGTAGTTTGATCTGACTGGATCAGATATGGCTTGCGTTTGACCTTTAACCTCTTTAACCTGCTCCCCTATTTTTGAGAATTTTCTGAAAACGACACGCCCAAATACAAATGTCTGCAGCTCTTAAACCCTATGGTCTATAAATCTGGGCTTATTTTAAACTACACACTTGTCATAGTAACTCACAGTAGTGTAGGAACAGAGTAAAACAAGCTCAATAAGCGTCTTAAACTGCAGTTGATGGTCTGGCCACTAGAGGAGCAGAATCTCATTGAGCTGATGTTAAAATGGCCAACTTTACAGCAGAAGAACACATGTTTACAGTCTGGGACAAACTGTGCTTTTGGTCTGTACGGCTAATGTTGCCCTTCATGACGACTGTGAGGGGGGAATGTTTTTATAACTCATTCCTTTACATTATATAAAGCATTAAAGTTCTGCATAATTAAGGGCGTGGCCACTTTGAGTGACAGGTGGCGTTTGTCTGCTGTCTGTTAGTCGTCCCTCAGCTCCGCCCACGTCCAATGCGAATGCGCTCGTATTGATCAACACATTCTCATGAAATGCGTATCTATAACACAAATTGTATTTATCGTGCAATTTATAGGGACATTCTAAACCGCTTAATGTGATTTAATGTACTAAAGCCCTATTGGCTCGGGATTAGTATTATCTGGAGACCTCTGGTGATGTGTAATAATCGCAGAGAATGTCTGTGATCTTAATCCCGTGTGAATCGGCCATGTCTGTAATATGTAAAGTAAAAATTCCCCCGTAAATGACCTTCCATATTTCGCCGAACACTGAGGTCCTGTGATAACATGAGTCCTGTGCGAATCGGCATCTGTGATTTGGCCGGGATTAGGCGGATCGTATATCATTTTTGCAAGGTTTTTGTTTCCTGTGCGCATTTCTATCTTTATCTTTCACGAAGAATGGAGCATATAATGCGCACCGTTATGACTTCCTGTGCGGCCGCGTGGATTATACTTTCACTTTAGAATGAGCAATTTGTGAGTACATTGCTTGAATGGTGTGTTTAATATTATTCTTAATGAAAAACACAAAAACAGAACATATGACAAACTCGCTTAAATGGGCACTTTTACATTTAGCTTTAAAACTGAATCTTCCGCCGTAAATTGTTATTATTGCTCAGTTCAGTTTTTAATTGTAGCGTCTGTTCTCTAACTGAACTAAATTATTTTTATTACTATAAAACAATCAAAATGATATCGATACGACTGTTTATAATTGCATACAGCTATATCTATAACGAAAAAACATTTACAAGTCTTGACATCATATCCGGGAGATAAATCAGTAAATTCGAGTAAAATCTCAGCTTATCCAGTGCGAATGCGCCACGCAAAATTCCGATGTGGGGAGTAATTTCTAAATCACACGAGGTCCCCAGATAATAGCCTACTTATCCCGTGCGAATAGGGCTTAAGACACTGTTATTAAGAGACCAAACTCAGTAAAGTTTTCTTATAATGTTTCCTATGGGAGGAAAACGCTTAACGTGTAATTAAACGCGTTGCGCTCATATTCTGGGCTCATCTGAATTTTTGTACATAGTATACTTCATTAGTATTATGTTTACTGAGTTTGGTCTCTTAACACTGTCTTAGTACATTAAGTCACGTTAAGCGTTTTTCACGTCAAGCGTTTTAGAATGTCCCAATTTATGCGCCAAAATGACGTGCATATGCTTTTTACGTGCATATGATACGCATTGTCAACTATATTCCCTGTAAAAAAAATCCCCATTAAATTTACGGGAAAAAAACGGCAGCTGTGGTTGCCAGAACTTTACTGTAAAAAATATGGCAGTAACGTTTTAGGTTTTACGGGACAGCACCATATAATTTAAAGGTTTATAATGTAATAATTACGGTTAAAAAACGTTTATTTTACAGTTCAAAACTGTATAATTTAAAGGTTTATATTGTTATAATTACATGTACACTATAAAATATTTACGGTAAAATCCCTATTTCATTGACTTGAATTCTGGGAATGTCAATTTACGTTTTTTCACTGTAAATTACACAATGACTTGTTCTTTTTCACTTCCAAAAACTGTAAATTTAACAGTATTTTACTGTAAAATTAAATGAAATGTAAGGTTAGATCTATTACAGTTATTCACCGTATATAGTACGGAAACTTTCTGTTAACCAATTAACTGTTTTTCACCGTTGCATTTTTACAGTAAAAATCACGATCATTTTTTACAGTGTTGAGGGGTGTGGGTTACGCGCCAGCATCATGAGCACAGAGCGCCAGAATCCAGTTCTCTTTCGCTCTTGAACACACTATAAAACACAGAATTATGCCTAAAGGTCTGTTTTCTCGAGAATCCTCAGAAGAACAGTTTTAAATGAGTTAAATAATGTCTTAAATGAACTTTAGAGTTGTGAGGAAATGGGCCGTGTGTGACAGCATCAGATCTGTGTCATGTTCAGCAGCGGCAGATCTTAAAGTCACAGTGACTACTAATGAAGTATGAAGACTAATACATGTTCAAAAGACTTCAATTACACTCATGTTGAATGACTATAATTAAAGTTTAAAATGGGGGGGGGGGTATATTTCATAGAGACATCAGTATCAGTGAAACTGGCCATCATTCATAAAAAGATGCCATTGAACAAATTTTTTTGTTTTTTCTACATTAGTTTTGTGATTTACTGTGCAATTATTACATTTATGAAATATATTAAAAACGTGTTTTAAACAGAAAAATGTGTGAATAATCTAGTTTAACCCTTAAATGCACGACTGTTTCGCCAAACACTCTTACATACTGGGGTCTTTAGCGACCCGGATCTATATCTAACACGGATAGATCTATACCTGTCATGATAACATATAAAACTCCTGATATTAGAACAACAATTACAGAAGAATAATAAAGCATATTTTGTTCTCTTTGGGAAGGGTTGAGTTTGAGCAGATGTTTTACACCATCATCATCACTGTCCTCGTCAGAGCTCATTTCCCAGCACATTCTGCATCTGCTCATATACATGAATTGCACTTATTTTGTCATTATAGATTCATTTATTATTGTGCAGAAAAAAAACGTACACTCAATTATAATTAATTATTTTTTCCTTGTTATGTTGTTTAAAATGGATTGATTGAGGAATACTAAGAAGGCTGATATCTAACTTTAAAAAATGAAAAGTCATTCCTCTCAAACTTAAAAGATCCAGTAAATGTCATAAAGGCATCGTAAAGGAACTAATCGAGTGTCTAATCTGAATCCCAGTCTCCTGAAGAGACACAATGGCTTTATATGATGAATTTATTTAACACAACGCACATGCTGTACACTGTAACATCCAACAGTTGCTCTTACTGAAACTTTTTAGTTAACTTTACTTAATGTCCAATCATTTGTTGAACTTACTTTTAAAAAATTAGTAATCGGAACTATTTGCATGCTAATGCATTTGTTACTCAGGAAACCCGAGTAAACATAACTTGACTGGTTTGAGTTCCATTTTGCCAAAGCAAAAAAAACAAAAAAAAACAGGTGGGCGGGCGAAAGGTTGAGGCGGGGCAATTCCTACTAATTTCCGGACTTTTCACTAATTTCCTCCACATCTGCAGTCATCATTCTTCTTAGTTGCAGTCACTCATTTAAATTCAACTAAATATTTTGGGAGAATGTCACATAAGTTGATTTCATAAATGTATGTTGAATTCCTTAAATCGGTCACCACTATGGGGATCAGTGTTCCCTTTGGTTGGGCACTTGAACTTCATTTATATTATTGTAAATCTCTTCATATTGATACAGCGATGCAACAAGACATCACAGTTATCTGATTTCAAAGGAAGGGAAGTAATAAATGATATATATACACACCATGCTTGTGTCACACACACACACTTCAGCATTCAGCATGCAAAACACAACACTGGTAACAAGGTTTTTTTATTTTATTTAAAAGAAAATTCTTAAGATCATGACAAGTTTATTTGTTGTTGTTATTGGGGTTATACTGGCAAAGACAGCAAATAAAACCAATCATAGTAAAACGAAGCAATTAATTTATTCGTGCCGCAATGCATTCTGGGAGTACACTTCCTCAGATCACAAATAGAATTATGTCGACACAACTTAAATGGTTTAAGTAAGAACAGCTTGATGTAATTAAGATTACTTAATTGAGTGTTAAGTGCATTCAATGCTACTAAAAATACGTTGACTTTACTTGAAGAAAAAGTTGAAACCGATGGCTCACAGTTTTTTAAGTCGCCATAGCTGAAAAGACAGATTAAAACTATGTTGAGAATAATAGTATTTAAGATGTTTGCAGAACATAATATAACACTGTTAGTTAAATGGAACTACTCAAGTAATATTACTATTAAATCGATGAGTAAATGTCTAGAGTATGTTAACTAGAATTGGCATTAAAGTGTTAGTTCAGCCAAAAATGTAAATTGTGTCATTAATGACTGAGCCTCATGTGGTTGGACACCCGTCAGACCTCCGTTCATCTTCAGACACAAATGAAGATATTTTAGTGTAAATCTGATGCTCTGAAAGGCCTCCATTGGCTCAACTTTACACTCTCAAGACCCTTAAAAGACACTAAAGACTAAAGTTACAAAGTCCATCTCACTACAGCGGCTCTACAATAACTTTATGAAGACGAGAATAGTTTCTGTGCGCAAAAAAACCCTAAATAACGACTTATATAGTGATGACGATTTCAAAACACGGCCTCATGAAGCTTCAAAGCGTTATGAATCAGTGAGTTGAATCATGATTCGGATAGCGTGTCAAACCGCCAAACTGCTGAAATTTGGCGATTCAAACTGCAGAATCGACTCACTGATTCATAACGCTCCAAACTGCTGAATCGACTCACTGATTCATAACGCTCCAAACTGCTGAATCGACTCACTGATTCATAACGCTCCGAACCGCTGAATCGACTCACTGATACATAACACTCCAAACTGCTGAATCGACTCACTGATTCATAACACTCCAAACTGCTGAATCGACTCACTGATTCATAACGCTCCAAACTGCTGAATCGACTCACTGATTCATAACACTCCAAACTGCTGAATCGACTCACTGATTCATAACGCTCCAAACTGCTGAATCGACTCACTGATTCATAACGCTCCAAACACTGATTCATAACGCTCTGAACTGCTGAATCGACTCACTGATTCATAACGTTCCAAACACTGATTCATAACGCTCTGAACTGCTGAATCGACTCACTGATTCATAACGCTTCGAAGCTTCATGAGGCCGTGTTTTGAAATCGTCATCACTAACTTGATATGAATTACTTAACTCACTCGGGAGGTGTTAGCTTTCTTTACTTTTAGCTGAATATTAAATTAACTTCAGTTTTCCCTTTAAGTTTGCTTTGCAAAAATGAGGCAATCGGTTTCCAATCTTTTTTTTAAGTAAACTGAACTTAGAATGTACAGTGTAGTAAACACGGATGTTTAAATGATCGCGTGACGAGTGAAAACAACATGAGATTGAGTAAACGCAGAATTAAAATTCTTAGACGAGCTAAACATTGACAGTTTGAGTGGCCATTTTAACTCGTTATCTTGAGATTAGAGCTGAGATTGAGCATTGATCATCTGAAGTGAGTCAAATCCTGCCGTCATTGAAAGTGCGAGTAATGCGTGAGGGGAAAAAAATGAAAGTTTACGGAGTTTCCGTGACATTATTACATTAAACGACTATATATAATGTATAATAATGCAATGGGGGAATATGGGTGGGTCTTGATAATAATACACTAATAATAATATTATTTTAATAACAATAAAAAAGTACAAATTAAAAAAAACTTCAAATTTGGGGATACATATCATATCGTGAGTTCAGTATCGTGATTTATATCGAATCGTGAGTGTATTGTTACACCCCTAATAACTACACAAGATAACGCCTTCTGATTTGTTCCTCCGTCCGTCCATCAGCTTTGCTGGCTAGGCATTGACTGGCTTTATCCAATGAAAACCATGGGTGCTGTGATTGACAGCTCGTGCAGCCAGTCATGCGCTTCCTTTATATAATGAGTCGCCTGTGATTGGAGGAGAGAGACGAGGGAGGAGTCTAAAGGACAGGCCAGAATGATGCAATGCGGATTATAATCGACATTTCATTGAAAATGGACACGATTGATTACTCGAACTCAAAACACTCATGCAAACAAAGGAGGATTTTAGGATTTATTCCCGCTATTTTTCAGTTGTTTTGGATTATAAAGTGGGATGCGTTCTGACATGCTGCTGCTTCTTGGCTTGGTCCGATCTGATCTGATCTGAGCGATAGGAGATGAAAGATGAGCACTGCGGTTATTATGCTAATCTTTACATGTCCAGCATTTCATTTAACCCTTTCCTCTCTGGTGGATTAATTGGGTTCAATTTCAGAACATGAAGAGTTTTAGCTTTCACATGATGATGATGATAGTGTGTGATAGTAAAACAAAAGTAAATAAAAAGTACAAACGCCCAAGCCCACGCACCGCTGCGGGTAACGGGGTTTAAGTCCTGGAAAACCCCTGAAAACAGCCATATTAATAAAGAGGTGCTCAAATTATTGAAAGACAATATATATACATTTAATGTTTTCGATGAAACAATATTTTTTAACGAAAAATCAATGCTATAAAGACATTTTGCATGACTATGAGCGTGATATTGCTCATAAATATCCAAGAACATGACAGCTTTCATTCTTAAGGTCCATCATATATATATTAAAAAAATCATTTTTAATAAGGAAACCCAAACTAATAAGGATATTTTTGTCATGGTCTCCTCTCATTGGTTAAAGTTGCCACAGTCACTGCGGCATAAAATATATTTGCAATATTTTTTGTGTATTAGTACAATGTGAAATATAATAAACACATTGTTTTGATGTGGATTTCATTTGACAGTATCAGTTTGAATGATATAATATGAGATAAGTCTATCACTTACGTGTTATGAATTTAGAGATAATTTTCATGTAACGCAGTTATTTTTCGAGCCCTTGTTTAGTGATGATCATATTCACTGTAAACTCTGGGCTGGAAACCACTCATATTCTGCTGGACTTTAGAGGTTAAGGTTGCCTTTATTAATAATAATAATCAATTGTATTATAATTAACAATGATATAATTATTTTTACTATTGTAATATTACAAATAAAATAAAAATGTGTACTCAAGAAAAATAAAATAAAATAATATATATATTTTTAAATTATTATTTGTTGACGTAAGAAAATACATTTATTATTATAAATAATAATCAAATAAAATGACAATTATTATTTTTTATTATGATTATTATGAAAAATA
>JARQWZ010004041.1:125000-128507 GCA_033150135.1 Gobio occitaniae
TGAGAGTTTAGACCGATCTGAGAATGAGTGAAGTGTGTGTGTGTGTGTGTGTGTGTGAGTTTAGACTGATCTGAGAATGAGTGAAGTGTGTGTGTGTGTGAGTTTAGACTGATCTGAGAATGAGTGAAGTGTGTGTGTGTGTGAGTTTAGACCGATCTGAGAATGAGTGAAGTGTGTGTGTGTGTGAGTTTAGACCGATCTGAGAATGAGTGAAGTGTGTGTGTGTGTGAGTTTAGACCGATCTGAGAATGAGTGAAGTGTGTGTGTGTGTGTGTGTGTGTGTGAGTTTAGACTGATCTGAGAATGAGTGAAGTGTGTGTGTGTGTGAGTTTAGACTGATCTGAGAATGAGTGAAGTGTGTGTGTGTGTGTGAGTTTAGACCGATCTGAGAATGAGTGAAGTGTGTGTGTGTGTGAGTTTAGACCGATCTGAGAATGAGTGAAGTGTGTGTGTGTGTGAGTTTAGACCGATCTGAGAATGAGTGAAGTGTGTGTGTGTGTGAGTTTAGACTGATCTGAGAATGAGTGAAGTGTGTGTGTGTGAGAGTTTAGACCGATCTGAGAATGAGTGAAGTGTGTGTGTGTGTGAGTTTAGACCGATCTGAGAATGAGTGAAGTGTGTGTGTGTGTGAGTTTAGACTGATCTGAGAATGAGTGAAGTGTGTGTGTGTGTGAGTTTAGACTGATCTGAGAATGAGTGAAGTGTGTGTGTGTGAGAGTTTAGACTGATCTGAGAATGAGTGAAGTGTGTGTGTGTGTGAGTTTAGACTGATCTGAGAATGAGTGAAGTGTGTGTGTGTGAGAGTTTAGACCGATCTGAGAATGAGTGAAGTGTGTGTGTGTGTGAGTTTAGACTGATCTGAGAATGAGTGAAGTGTGTGTGTGTGTGAGTTTAGACCGATCTGAGAATGAGTGAAGTGTGTGTGTGTGTGAGTTTAGACTGATCTGAGAATGAGTGAAGTGTGTGTGTGTGAGTTTAGACTGATCTGAGAATGAGTGAAGTGTGTGTGTGTGTGAGTTTAGACCGATCTGAGAATGAGTGAAGTGTGTGTGTGTGAGAGTTTAGACCGATCTGAGAATGAGTGAAGTGTGTGTGTGTGAGAGTTTAGACCGATCTGAGAATGAGTGAAGTGTGTGTGTGTGAGAGTTTAGACCGATCTGAGAATGAGTGAAGTGTGTGTGTGTGTGAGTTTAGACCGATCTGAGAATGAGTGAAGTGTGTGTGTGTGAGAGTTTAGACTGATCTGAGAATGAGTGAAGTGTGTGTGTGTGTGAGTTTAGACTGATCTGAGAATGAGTGAAGTGTGTGTGTGTGTGAGTTTAGACCGATCTGAGAATGAGTGAAGTGTGTGTGTGTGAGAGTTTAGACCGATCTGAGAATGAGTGAAGTGTGTGTGTGTGTGAGTTTAGACCGATCTGAGAATGAGTGAAGTGTGTGTGTGTGAGAGTTTAGACCGATCTGAGAATGAGTGAAGTGTGTGTGTGTGTGAGTTTAGACTGATCTGAGAATGAGTGAAGTGTGTGTGTGTGAGAGTTTAGACTGATCTGAGAATGAGTGAAGTGTGTGTGTGTGTGAGTTTAGACTGATCTGAGAATGAGTGAAGTGTGTGTGTGTGTGAGTTTAGACCGATCTGAGAATGAGTGAAGTGTGTGTGTGTGTGAGTTTAGACTGATCTGAGAATGAGTGAAGTGTGTGTGTGTGAGAGTTTAGACCGATCTGAGAATGAGTGAAGTGTGTGTGTGTGTGTGTGTGAGTTTAGACTGATCTGAGAATGAGTGAAGTGTGTGTGTGTGTGAGTTTAGACTGATCTGAGAATGAGTGAAGTGTGTGTGTGTGAGAGTTTAGACCGATCTGAGAATGAGTGAAGTGTGTGTGTGTGTGTGTGTGTGTGTGAGTTTAGACTGATCTGAGAATGAGTGAAGTGTGTGTGTGTGTGAGTTTAGACTGATCTGAGAATGAGTGAAGTGTGTGTGTGTGTGAGTTTAGACCGATCTGAGAATGAGTGAAGTGTGTGTGTGTGTGTGAGTTTAGACTGATCTGAGAATGAGTGAAGTGTGTGTGTGTGAGAGTTTAGACCGATCTGAGAATGAGTGAAGTGTGTGTGTGTGTGAGTTTAGACCGATCTGAGAATGAGTGAAGTGTGTGTGTGTGTGAGTTTAGACCGATCTGAGAATGAGTGAAGTGTGTGTGTGTGTGAGTTTAGACCGATCTGAGAATGAGTGAAGTGTGTGTGTGTGTGTGTGTGTGTGTGAGTTTAGACCGATCTGAGAATGAGTGAAGTGTGTGTGTGTGTGTGTGTGAGTTTAGACCGATCTGAGAATGAGTGAAGTGTGTGTGTGTGTGTGTGTGTGTGTGTGTGTGTGTGAGTTTAGACCGATCTGAGAATGAGTGAAGTGTGTGTGTGTGTGAGTTTAGACCGATCTGAGAATGAGTGAAGTGTGTGTGTGTGTGTGAGTTTAGACCGATCTGAGAATGAGTGAAGTGTGTGTGTGTGTGAGTTTAGACCGATCTGAGAATGAGTGAAGTGTGTGTGTGTGAGAGTTTAGACCGATCTGAGAATGAGTGAAGTGTGTGTGTGTGTGAGTTTAGACTGATCTGAGAATGAGTGAAGTGTGTGTGTGTGTGTGTGTGTGAGTTTAGACTGATCTGAGAATGAGTGAAGTGTGTGTGTGTGTGTGTGTGTGTGTGAGTTTAGACTGATCTGAGAATGAGTGAAGTGTGTGTGTGTGTGTGTGTGTGTGTGTGTGTGTGTGTGTGTGTGTGAGTTTAGACTGATCTGAGAATGAGTGAAGTGTGTGTGTGTGTGTGTGTGTGTGTGAGAGTTTAGACTGATCTGAGAATGAGTGAAGTGTGTGTGTGTGTGTGTGTGTGTGTGAGTTTAGACTGATCTGAGAATGAGTGAAGTGTGTGTGTGTGTGTGTGTGTGTGTGTGTGTGTGTGTGTGTGTGTGAGTTTAGACTGATCTGAGAATGAGTGAAGTGTGTGTGTGTGTGTGTGTGTGTGAGAGTTTAGACTGATCTGAGAATGAGTGAAGTGTGTGTGTGTGTGTGTGAGAGTTTAGACTGATCTGAGAATGAGTGAAGTGTGTGTGTGTGTGTGTGTGTGTGTGTGAGTTTAGACTGATCTGAGAATGAGTGAAGTGTGTGTGTGTGTGTGTGTGTGAGTTTAGACTGATCTGAGAACGAGTGAAGTATGAGTGTGTGAGTGAGTGTGTGTGTGTGTGTGTGTGTGTGTGTGTGTGTGTGTGTGTGTGTGTGTGTGTGTGTGTGTGAGTGTGTGTGTGAGTGTGAGTGTGAGTGTGTGTGTGTGTGTGTGTGTGTTAAATGAGCTGATGTGTTGTGTGTGTGAGTTTAGACTGATCTGAGAACGAGTGAAGTATGTGTGTGAGTGTGTGTGTTTGTGTGTGTGTGTGTGTTTGTGTGTGTGTGTGTGTGTTAAATGAGCTGATGTGTGTGTGTGTGTGTGTGAGAGTTTAGACTGATCTGAGAACGAGTGAAGTGTGTGTGT
>JARQWZ010004042.1:0-128474 GCA_033150135.1 Gobio occitaniae
GCGATATTGCCACGTACTTCCTTATATACTCACGCGGTGAGGCGGAGTTACGTATGCAAATTCCGCATGCCCCATGGCATTGGCACGCCATTGGGCGTTTTCTCTAAGCTCGAAGATGATAGGCTTCTAAGCGAAACCCCCATTCGTTAGTCACTAACGTTACGTCGTAGTGACTGAACGAAAGGGAACTGAAATTATTACAATATCAAAACATTAAAAACGTATTAATCGTGATTAATTACAGAAAAAAAATTCGATTAATTTGTAAATTTTTTGCAGTGGGGAGGTGTTTATACTCGACACGCAGACTGGGTGCCGGCGTGATGAGAAGTGGTCCCAATAATCTGCTTAAAGTCAAGTCAAATTCAGTTTGTGGATGATTACATGATATAACAATTTTTTATTATACTGTATCCTAAATATTTGTGGATAATTAAGCTAAATATCATATGCCGAAGTAAATTTCTGGAGTGTTAATGATTAAAAGAAAAAACAACAACAAAAACCATACAGAACCGAAAACCGTGAGCCTAAAACCGGGATACGAACCGTGCCAGCCATAATATGCACCTAAAACACAATCATCCATTGCAGTTTTCATCCATTTTATTTATTGTTTTTGGTATTTATTCAAGTAAATGTTTTGTTAACAGACTGAGAGTCCATTGCTTTTATTTTTTGGTTGTTTTGTTCATTTATTGTGGATATTTTAGTTTTCCATTTTCAGTGTTAACTAGTCTTAAGAAATAAAAGTTTATTAATCTTTGAAAAGGTGTACCTGCATTATTATGCCATTATCATTATTTTAGATGAAAATGGTCTCAGAACGACAATATTTTCGTTTATCGCAATAATTTCTTGGCCAATTTATCGTCCAGCAAAATTTGTTATCGTGACAGGCCTACCTGTGCGGTCCCGAAGCGACTCCAGATCAGCTGGACCACCTGTGGATGGAGTATCTACTCTCCCAGGAGCACTGGCTGTCGTGAGAGCTCGTCGGCTTCACGATTGGGCAGGCCCGGAATGTGAATGGCACGAAGCAACCTCAGATGCTTCTGACTCCAGAGGAGGAGATGGCGGGCGAGTTGTGACATGCGACGGGAGCATAGACCACCCTGTTTGTTGACATATGCAACGGCTGCAGTGTTGTCCTGTGTCCGCACAACTGCTCTCGCGACTGGGCAAGGATCAGCCAGTCGTCGAGATAGCTGAGGATGCAAACCCCACGCTCTCTCATAGGAGCAATGGTCACCTCTGCGACTTTTGTGAAGACACGGGATGACAGGGACAGTCCGAAGGGTAAGACTCTGTACTGATATGCCCGTCCCTCGAACGCAAAGCGTAGGAATGGTCTGTGTCGAGGGAGAATCGAGACATGAATGCATCACTGCAGACCTATCTTGGGGACGAATGCACCTGAAGATGCGTTTCGGCTGACGGGCTCTATCGCTTCCTTCACGAGTAGGACTGCGATCTCCACCCTAAGCACAGGGGTGTTCTCCTTCGACAAGGAGGTGAAGTGAACGTCCCTGAACTTGGGGGGACACCGGCCAAGCTCCAAAAGGTAACGAAATATGTTTTATTTTATTCTTCTGTAATTGTTACTCAAATACCAGGAGTTTTATATATTATCGCGACAGGTATAGATCTATCCATGTTAGATATAGATCCGGGTCGCTAAAGACCCGAATATGTAAGAATGTTTGGCAAAACAGTCATGCATTTAAGGGTTAATCAATGCCATTCTGCTCCGAAGTGAATGACAATAGTGCGCTGCTCTCGCTTCCTATTTATGCCCGCAGTGCGGGGCGGATGCAAATCTCGCACTCCAATGGCCCATTGGCCTGTTCTCTATATCTCGAAGCTGATAGGGGCTCCTTGAAGTGATCCCAACACGGATCACTCACAAATGCAATCTCAACATGTTTATGCGAGAGGGATTGTGGCCATCAAGGACAGGAAACAACCGCATCCAGAAACGGATGGGTGGAATGATGTCTTGAAAAACAGTGTTGCTCCGTGTTGCTCTTTTAGAGGAAACCGCTCTTTTAATAGTGCTGACGCACCCTGGGACAACCGCGGCAGAATTACAGGGGATAGTGCAGCCTGTGCTCTCGCTGTGTGGAACGCCCTCCCCAAACCAACAGGAAATGCTGTGAAAACAGCAGTTGTTTTAAATCAGGAAGTGAGCATGCGGTCGCGCTGCAGTGTACCTTTTTCCCAGCACGAGGCGATTTTACTGTTACCCCTTTTATACCAGAATGAACCGGGTGTTAGTTCAGAGCTAGTGCTAGTGCCGGTTCTTGGTTCCACCGACGAACCTTCTAAGAACCGGTTTGGCTTTCCACGGGCTAGAGAGCCGCCACAGAGCTTACGTCACTGTATACGCCACTTACGTCACTGTATACGTCTCATCATTCTAAGCAACACTAGAGAGGCAGCAGGAAACACAAACACACCAGGCTTGTTCGAAATGCATCGGCGCATCGAATATCATTCAGATATCAAAACGCTGCATGAGTGAATCAAAAGCATAAAGAGTCGTATGATCTCTTTGGACTTGTCATACGGCGATCGGTCTGCACAGCGCCGATGCATCTCGAACAAGCCTTCCATCAACAATCGCGAACGTTGCATTACTATTGATGCTCATGGTTTTACGATCCTACATCGGCATCAAAACACAGCTATTAGCTCGATTAGCTGCTTTTTAAAAAATGGTGGTCATAAGTTTGTGTTTGTCTTGTTGGTCACGGTAACCCCGCCCCCAGTCCCTGACTCAAGCGGTTCTTACTTATACCCCTTTTCCACCAAGGCAGTGCTGGTGCTAGTTCAGAGCCAGAGCCTAGTTTCAAATCGGTTCTTTGTGTTTCCACACCCAAAGCACCAGCTCCGAGCCAAGAAAAGTGATTCTTAAGTAGCACCAAAATATTGCTGGGCTAGAAGTACGAACTGATTACGTCAGGCGCTGGGGGCAGGGTCAACAAGATAAACACAAACTTTGGTGGAACTTGAGATCCACCAATTTTGAAATAGCAGCTAATAGAGCTAACATCTGCTGCTCGTTTGTAATCTCCGTCTATACAAATTACGGGGAACTGCATGAATGCGTTGGATTCGCTGTGTTTTCGTTGTGTAGGATCGTAAAGCCATGTGAATCAACAGTAACGCAACGTTTGCATTGTTGATGGAAGGCTTGTTCGCAGCGGTGCTGTGCAGACCAATCGCCGTATGACAACGAGTCCAGCGAGAGTATACGACTCCTTATGCCTTATCCTTTTTTTTATATCATATATAAAATGGTTCCCTTTCAGTCGGTCACGTTCGACGTTCGTCCTCCAGGAGGAGATTGCTCCTGCCTGATCGATTGCTCCTGTCTGCCTCCTGCTGTGTCTGTTGCTCTGTAGCTCAAGTCTGTAGCTCTGTAGAGCCTTGCTTACGTTTGAATCTTTATTTTGATATTTCCTCTTTCTTCTACTGCTAAATATAACTTACTCATCACCATACATTGTTTAAAAATTGCCTATCACGTTAAATTTGACATCGCTAGCTTTTAATCTAAATCACCATCACACGTTAGCATTTCGCTAGCCTGTTAGCTAGTTATCTCTGTACCCGGGTCTCCCTTTTTCTGAGTTCATAAGTTGGATTAGTAAAAAGTGTCCAGCAAACGATTGTGGTAAGTGGCAAGTTGGATTAATCAACAAACACGGTAAGTCATGTCTTCTCCTGTCATTATCACATGCATGCCGCATGTTTAGTATAGGCTTCTCAGCTGGCGAACAGGACATGTGATAAATGTAAGGAGATAGTTAGGCTGACGGAGAAGATTTCAGAATTAGAAACACTCATCCATACTTTATCTGAGAGTAGTGAGGATGTAACAGCTTTAGACACTGATTTGGATGCGAATAGCTTAGTGAACTCTGTGCATTCTTCGGTTCCGGCTGTAGAGCCCGTGCAGCAGGGAAACTGGCTAACAGTGAGGCAGCATAGTCGCAGACTAAAGAACCGCTTTTCCATTCCGGTTAGAACATCAAACAGGTTCTCCCCTCTCAGTGAAGCACCCACTGAGTATCCTGTTGAAAGTGCCCTAGTCATTGGCGATTCTATTACACGGAACGTGAAGATAGAGACACCAGCCACCATGGTCACTTGTTTACCAGGAGCCAGAGCACCTGACATCAAAGCAAATTTAAAAGTGCTGGCTAAAGCTAATCGTAAATTCTCTAAGATTATTATTCACGTCGGCACTAATGATGTTCGACTTCGCCAGTCGGAGATCACCAAAATTAACATTAAAGAGGTGTGTGAACTCGCTAGTACGATGTCAGAGGCTGTTTTTTTGTTCTGGACCGCTCCCTGTAAAAAGGAGTGATGAGATAGTTAGCAGACTATCATCACTCATTGGCTGGTTGTCTAAGTGGTGTCTGCAAAATAACATAGGGTTCATAGACAATTGGAAAAGTTTTTGGGGCAGACCTGACCTGTTGAAAAAGGATGGCATCCATCCCTCCTGGGGTGGTGCCGCTCTTCTCTCTAGTAATTTGGCACATAGTCTTAGAGCTAAACCTTGACTCACTAGGGCCCAGGTCAGGAAGCAGACAAACTGGCTAAACCGACCGTCTGCTAGCTGTCTCACGTTACCGGAGTCAGATAAATCCCAGCACATAGAGACTCTTTCACCTAGATATTATCATATAGAGACTGTGTCTGTTCTCCGAATTAGTAAATACAAAAAAACATCAAAACCATTCAACAGTAAAAATTTAATTGATGTCCAACAAATAAACAAAAGATATAATACAGATGAACAATTGATAAAGCTTGGGTTGCTGAATATTAGATCCCTTTCCCCAAAAGCGCTTATTGTTAATGATATTATTACAGATAATAATCTAGATATGCTCTGTTTGACAGAAACCTGGCTAAAACCTGACAACTACATTACCTTAAATGAGTCCACCCCCCAAGATTATTGTTATAAACATGAGCCGCGTCTGAAAGGTAAAGGGGGAGGGGTTGCTGTAATTTATAATAATATCTTCAGTATTACTCAGAAGTCTAGTTTCAAATATAATTCCTTCGAAGTTTTGGTGCTTTATGTAACGCTATGTAGTGTACATGATAAAACCCGTTCAACATTTGTGTTAGCTACTGTATACAGGCCACCAGGGCATAATACAGACTTTATCAAAGAATTTGCTGATTTTCTATCAGAGTTAGTACTGGCTGTAGATAAAGTACTAATTGTTGGTGATTTTAATATCCATGTAGACAACGGAAAAGACGTATTGGGATTAGCATTTAAAGACACACTAAACTCTATTGGAGTTAGGCAACACGTGTCAGGAGCCACTCATCGCCATAATCATACTTTAGACCTAATATTGTCACATGGAATAAATGTTGATACCGTTGAAATTCTGCAGCAGAGCGATGACATCTCAGATCATTACTTAGTATCATGTATACTTAATTTAGCTAAGGTTGCAAAGCCGCCCCCTCGCTTCAAAAATGGCAGGACAATCACTGCCGCTACTAAAGATTGCTTTTTAAATAATCTTCCTCATCATTATCATCTCCTCAGCATCCCAGATAGTATAGAAGAACTCGATGTTGCAACAGAAACTATTGACTCTCCCTTTTCCAGTACTTTAGACACAGTTGCTCCTCTGCGCTTAAAGAAGATTAAAGAAAATTCCAACGCCGTGGTACAACGAGCACACCCGGGCCCTTAAAACAGCAGCCAGAAAAAAGCAGCGCAGCTGGAAGAAAACAAAACTAGAGGTATTTCGTAATTCGTGGAAAGAGCACATGATCACATACAGAAAGGCCGTAAAAACTGCTAGATCTGCTTATTTCTCAACTCTCTTGGAGGAAAACAAACACAACCCAAGGTATTTATTCGATACAGTGGCTAAATTAACCAAAAATAAAGCTTCAACTTCTGATGATTGTAAACAGCACAGCAGTAATGACTTTATGAACTTCTTCACATGTAAGATTGATAATATTAGGAATTTTTTTTTAACCATGCAGCCGTCTACTACAGTATCACATCAGACAGAGCATTGTAGTGTCACTGAGGAAAAATTACACTCATTCACTGCTATAGGAGAAGAAGAATTGGCTAAACTCGTTAAATCATCAAAATCGACAACATGTATGCTCGACCCTATACCAACTAGGCTATTAAAAGAGATGCTACCAGAGGTCATAGATCCTCTTCTTAATATCATTAATTCATCTTTGTCATTAGGATATGTACCGAAAACTTTTAAGTTGGCTATTATTAAACCACTTATTAAAAAAACGCAACTTGATCCTACAGAATTAGTCAATTATAGACCAATCTCAAATCTACCCTTCCTGTCAAAAATACTTGAAAAGGCAGTGTCTTCACAATTATGTTCCTTTTTAGAAAGAAATGGTATCTGTGAGGATTTCCAGTCAGGATTTAGACCGTATCATAGCACTGAGACTGCTCTCATCAGAGTTACAAATGATTTACTCTTATCATCCGATCGTGGCTGTATCTCTATATTAGTGTTACTCGATCTTAGCGCTGCATTTGATACTATCGACCACAAAATTCTTTTGAATAGACTCGAAAATAATGTAGGTATTAGTGGAATTGCTTTATCATGGTTTAAATCATACCTATGCGACTGTCATCAGTTTGTAGTAGTAAATGAAGATATGTCACACCGATCGCAAGTTCAGTATGGAGTACCACAAGGCTCAGTGCTAGGACCGCTACTCTTCATCCTGTACATGCTACCACTGGGAGATATCATTAGGAAGCATGGCATTAGTTTTCATTGTTATGCTGACGATACTCAGCTCTATATTTCTTCACGCCCTGAAGAAACTTACCAATTCACAAGATTAACGGAATGCATAGCTGATATAAAACATTGGATGACTGGTAATTTCCTGCAACTCAATTCAGAAAAAACTGAATTTTTAATTATTGGACAAAAAAGCTCCACAAGTAGTAACCTAGAATACTGTCTAACACTTGATGGCTGTTCTGTCAAGTCCTCGTCGTCAGTGAGGAACCTGGGTGTGCTCTTTGATACCAATCTTTCGTTTGAAAGCCACTTTTCTAGAATCTGTAAAACTGCTTTCTACCATCTTAAAAATATATCTAAATTACGGCACATGCTCTCAATGCAAAATGCTGAACAGTTAGTTCATGCGTTCATGACCTCAAGGCTAGATTATTGTAATGCTCTACTGGGTGGTTGCCCTGCTCGCTTAATAAATAAACTCCAGCTGGTCCAAAACGCAGCAGCTCGAGTTCTTACTAGAACCAGGAAGTATGACCATATTAGCCCAGTTCTGTCAACACTGCACTGGCTGCCTATTAAACATCGCATCAATTTTAAAATCTTACTTATTACTTACAAAGCACTAAATGGTTTAGCTCCCCAATACTTGAGCGAGCTCTTAACATATTATACTCCATCACGTCTACTGCGGTCTCAAAATTCTGGCCAGTTGATAATACCTAGAATATCCAAATCAACTACAGGCGGTCGATCCTTTTCCTATTTAGCTCCGAAACTCTGGAACAGTCTTCCTAACATTGTTCGGGAAGCAGACACACTCTGTCAGTTTAAATCTAGACTAAAAACACATCTCTTTACTGTGGAATACACATAAAACACTTTTTCAATGAAATGATTGTTAGGCTGCATTAACTAGGTCAGCCGGAACCGGGAACACTTCCCATAACACCTGATGTACTCGTTACATCATCAGAAGAATGGCATCTACGCTAATGATAGTCTCTCTGTTTTATCCCGAGATTTACTGCAGTCAGCCGGATCCGGGCCGTATCCAGTTCAGATGGTGGACCTGCGCCCAGAGAAGACCAACACAGGACCCCGAAGTGTCTGCAGAGACCGTGATTAGACTCCCCCTGCAACTGCCTCATCGACACGGCATCTCAATAAACCCGTCTCCGGCGTGTTGACTCAGATTGTTCGAATATTACAATTAAATAATACTTAAATCGATATGTCATCCTCAATAAACCCGTCTCCAGCGTGTTTCCTCCGATCATTCGAATATTGCACTTTAATAATTATTTAATCAACATCATCCTCAATAAACCCGTCTCCAGCATGTTGCCCCCGGTCCCTCGAATATTCTGATCTATTATGACCTCTGAGCTGTAAAGCTGCCAGAATAATAATAATAATACGCTGTTTGTTAATTGGCCAAAGGAGAACTGGCACCCCGACTGAGCCTGGTTTCTCCCAAGGTTTATTTTTCTCCATTAGGTCACCTAATGGGGTTTTGGTTTCCTTGCCACTGTTGCCTCTGGCTTGGCGTGCTCAGTTGGGGACACTAAATTTTTCAACTAAACATCGAAATAAATCTAATTAATAAACTAAATTAACCATTTAAACTAAATTACTGATCGAATTATTGATCTAAAGCCCACACTGTCACTGTATGATAATTGAAATGAACTGATGACATCAGCGTTTTTTCCAGAATGGCTATACAGCTGAATAAAATTATGCTGCATTATTTTCCTGTTTAACACTGTAAAACTGCTTTGAAACAATCTACATTGTTAAAAGCGCTATATAAATAAAGTTGACTTGACTTGACGTCGAGCATGTGAGAAGCGACATGCTTCTATTTCTGAAGCTAGAGCCCCCGCGACCAGGCGGCTCTATTCAGGCAAATGGTCAGTCTTTTCGGACTGGTGTAAAGCACAAAGTCTGATCCCACATAATTGTGAAGTGTCAGAAGTGCTCACTTTTTTACAAGAGCTACTGGACGCAGGTCGTTCCCCCTCTACGCTCAAAGTGTATGTGGCTGCTATAGCAGCGTACCACACTCAAGTGAATGGACTGTCACTGGGGAAGAACGATCTTATCGTGCGCTTCCTCAAAGGGGCTAGAAGGTTTCACCCACCTCGCCCGCCTTCAGTCCCTGTATGGGACCTGTCCACGGTCCTGGATGCTATGAAAGGCTCAACATTCGAGCCTCAGCATTTGGGGAGCTTAAGGGTGTACTCACACTAGCCATTTTGAACCGTGCCCGAGTGCGTTTGACCACCAAAGCGCGGTTCGTTTGACTAGTGTGAGTGCTCCGAACCGTGCCCGGGCGCGGCTCGATTAGCCGGCCCTGGCCCGCTTGGAAGAGGTGGGCCAGAGCACGGTTCAGTTGGACTCGGGCGCGGTTCGCATGCAGTGTGAGCACTAACCGCGCCGGAGCATGGAACAGCTGTGTGCTATCATTACGATAGCAAACACCAAACTATTACTACTTGGATACACTTTTCAATTAATTCAATTATATTTAGGTTTATAATGGTTCTGGTTCTCATCTTATTGATGAACATGAATTGAAGTTTGCGGGTAAAGCTGCAAATCCCTCATCAAAGTCAGCTGCCTCCGTAATAATCTTCTGATACGTGCAGTGCAATCAAGTGAAAATCGCAGCGCGGCATAAATGATAAATGTATTAGGCAGTCTATTAGCGAAAGCGCTTTTCTTCCTGTCTTCTTCAAAACAAAAAGTTGCATCGTGAATGAAGCGTGCTCCGGCCCGGTACGTTAAGTGCAATGTGAGTGCTGGCCAGCGGGGGAGTGGGGAGGGGGGGTAATCGCGCTCGGGCACGGTACAAGGCAACCGTGCCTAGTGTGAGTACACCCTAAAGCTCCTATCACTCAAGGCCGCTTTTCTGCTAGCAATCGCATCAGTTAAGCGAGTGGGTGAGCTGCACGCACTCTCAGTGAGCGCCTCTTGTCTGGAATTTGGGCCAAACGACTCTAAAGTCATCCTCAAACCAAGACATGGATATGAAACTGGCATTTCACTGGATGATATCTGTGCGGCGGCAGGCTGGGCCTCCCCATCCACTTTTATCAGGTTTTATAATTTGGTTGTCCCTGCCTTACAGGCTGGGCTTCTCGCCGTATAATACATACTAACCCCTTACGGCCCGATAGTCCGGTCTGGGTTAAATATTGTATAAGTCATAAGCACATTCCTTATATGACTCGTCTTGTCTGATCGTTCAATATTCCTATTGGCCCGGATCTGTCTGGTCTATGTATATATATATACATATATCTTTGTGTGTTATTCTCATTGAAATAGCCGACTCAGGTCTGGCTCATATTGGGGACTTCTATGAATATCATATTTACGGGCCCACTTAGGTCGGCCTGGGTATGGTATCTCCAGGCTATCAGAGCCGTTAAGCGAGCACGTCGTTTTGCATTGGTTCCCCGTAGTGTTTAGCAAACGCAATACGAGAGTACTCTCGAAAGGGAACACCTCGGTTACTTACGTAACCTCGGTTCCCTGAGAAGAGGGAACGAGTATTGCGTTTGCTTGCCGTGCTTCGCTTGCTCAGGGAGTTGCTTCAGTCGATTAACCTGACGAACCTGGCGAGACGGGGTCTTTTATACCCTACGCCATGCAAATTCTGCTGCCCCCTGTGGTGGGAATATTAGAGGGACCAGATTGGTCCTTCCCGCCTAGCGGTCTCGCCATAGGTTCCTGCAGTTGCAGCAACACAGCCAATCAGCACACAGCTGCTTCCTGCTGAGAGCCGTGCAGCTGCACTGCATTTTACATGGTATTTTTAGGATAAAAATTTACTTCAAAATCTCGAGGAAAGTAAATTCCCCCGTAGCGTTTAGCAAATGCAATACTCGTTCCCTCTTCTCAGGGAACCGAGGTTACGTAAGTAACCAAATCGTTTTCATGATTGGTTAATCTCGACAGCTGTAATAGTAAAAACGTGCTAAACGTTTTCGAGAGAGTTTCACGTGTAGTACTTATTTCATATGCAAAGATGTTATCCAATCACAGCAGTGGGCGTTTACACTGAAGTCTCACAGCAGACACGCCCCTTCAAACAGAGCGTTCAAATCAGAGGCTAAAATCAGGGTAGGAAAAATGCCTTTTATTTTTTTTAATTATGACAATTTTTGATGTAAAAACCATAATAACATATACAGTAAGTGCACCTGAGGAAACATTACAAAATAATTTAAAATATCAGCTACTGTCTGTTTGGTGTTTCTACATTAATTTGGAGATTAAATGTGAAATTATTACAATATAATAATAAAGAACTTTGATGTTAGGTGCGATTAATCACGATAAATTAATGAAAAATGTGCGATAATTCAGGGGGTTTTTTATCGATTGATAGCACAATATAATATAATATAATATAATATAATATAATATAATATAATATAATATAATATAATATAATATAATATAATATAATATAATATAATATAATATAATTTTTACAAATATAGAAACAAGAAATAACCATTTCAGTCTTTCTACTTTAAAATTTCATGTTTTATCTGTCGTGGGTTTTGTTTATTTTGCTGTTGGCTGTAAGGACCTTTTGAAATAACTGAAATCATTTGGCAAAGCGATATGGGCATGTACGTAATGTGGTCAAGACCTGCCTGGAACTACTTTAGCCGTGCATTTACATAAAAATTACTGCACACCTTAGAATGTTCATCAACCATTTAGATGCAAGCATTCAATAGCCCTGTATCATAATATAATATAATATAATATAATATCATTTATATAATATATAATATAATATAATACCTGTAACTGGAGGCATACATTCATGTCCACATCCAGTGCTGCAGCATTTCTCATTGTTGGGACAGTCACTGTCATCGTCACACGACACAAAATGTATCCAGGTACACATTGCTGCTTCATAACGTCTGCTTGGACATACTCCTGGCTTTGCTGTTATACAGACACATGATAGAGGAAACATATCACTGAATGCTGAATTAAGGGTTTTTGTTTCTTTTGCTGTTGTAGGCTGTAAGGACCTTTGAAATAACTGGAATCATTTGGTAAAGTGATATGGACATGTACATAATGCGGTCAAGACCTGTCTGGAGCTACTTTAGCCGTGTGTTTCCATGAAAATAACTGCACACCTTAAAACATTCATCAACCAATCAGATTCAAACATTAAACAGCTCCATAATATAATATAATATAATATAATATAATTACTATAATATAATTACTATAATATAATATAATACAATACAATACAATATAATATAATATAATATAATATAATATAATATAATATAATATAATATAATATAATATAATATAATATAATATAATATAATATAAAATAATATAATACCTGTAACTGGAGCCATACACTGAAGTCCACATCCATTGTGGCAGCATTTCTCATTCTTGGCACAGTCACTGTCAATGGTACATGGCGTCGGCGCCATTACGTAACGTATCCGTTCACACATTGCTGCTTCAAAACGTCTGCTTGGACACACTCCTGGATTTACTGCTATACAGACACATGACAGAGAAAACAAATCACTGAATGCTGAATTAATTTTTCACTGTAAAAAAGAGAAGATTTTAGAGAAGAATTTATATTTTTGTAAAAAAATATATATATACACACACACACATATATGTCAAGCTCCTGCTGTATGCAGACGACCTGGTGCTGGTGTCACCCACTGCACAGGGACTACAGCAGCACCTGGACCTGGTGGAGAACTACTGCCAGAACTGGGCCCTGGCAGTGAATCTCACAAAGACCAACATTATGGTCTTTCAGATAAAGCCCAGATGTCAGGAACACACCAGTTCAGTGTAGGCAGCACCTCCCTAGAGCACACAATATGCAGTACACTTACCTCTGCCTGTTCATCACTGCATCGGGGAGTTTCGGAATGGCAGTGAATGCTCTCAAAGACAAAGCTCGAAGAGCTCTATATGCCATTAAGAAAAAATTCCAAAATATTGAATTAACGATTCTAATCTGATGTAAAATATTTGATAGTGTGATTCAGCCCATAGCACTGTATGGAAGTGAGGTGCCCCTTCGAGGAACTCGAACTGCGTCATCGTGACGACACTTTGGGGAATGCCCCTCGTGTAAAGCGTCTAAAGAAACAATGGAATCAGCCCAATCCTGATTTGTGTTGCGTGATGACGTAGTATGTGACGGCATACGCGGAAGATACAAAGAGACGTCTGAACATAACAGAGATAGCTTTTTTGCTCTTCAGCGTTAGCGCTCTGTGTTATCAGTCTGAAAGTGAAGTTGGTGTGAAAGTTATCACTAAGCAAACTATGGCGAGCATTTATTTAGGTTGGATTTAGGTTGTGTGTGCCTCCGTTTCCGCGCTACATTACGGGAACGGACACACATCAACTTTGTGTGCAGTGTCTCGGTGTGCAGCACGCCCAGGCCACTCTTGAGGGAGCGACCTGCGGTGATTGTGAACTGCTGCTGCTGAAAGTGCCGCGCTCGCGGCGGGCCGTCTTTGAAGAGACTGGCTATCCAGTCCCCCAGTGCTGGATTTTGCGAATGTGCTGGGGGCGGCTGAGTCGGATTATGCAGCGTTGGCGAGGGTTAAAGAGGCGCTCGTGGGCCACCTCTCACCCGGGGCCGCTGCATCATTGAAGGCCCCGACGCTGCCCACGAAACCTTGACGCGATACCTCCAGGTTGGTCGGCAGGGCTTTTAGTGCTGCTGGTTGCCTGCACACCATGGCGGTCCTGCAGGCATACCAAGCCGACCTCCTCAAAGAGCTGGATGAGGGCGAGGGACCATCCCCGGATGATGTCACCGAGCTCCGGAAGGTGACAGATTTGTCTCTCTGCATTCCCAAGGAGACGGCCCGCGCTGTGGCTGGTCTGGTATGCGTTGAGAGACATCTCTGGCTGAAGCTATCGGGAATCAAGGAGAGGGAGAAACACTTTCTCTTTGATGCCACAATCTCGCCTTCTGGCCTCTTCGGCGGTGTGGTTGATACCGTCGTCGAGAGATTTCAGGAGGCGAGGAAGCAGCTGTCACATGCGCTCGCCAGATCTCTTCCCCAACTTTGCCCTGCCGGTCAGCCGCTTCTGGGGGTCGGGGAGGAGGCTCAGTTAACACCAGAGACTGGCCTCGAGAGGCTAGTTCCCTTAGAAGATTAACTCGGCGCATGGTCATGCCTTCTGGGTATATCTGCATGGGCCCTGCGTACTGTGGAACGGGGTTACAGGCTGCAGTTCGGTTTCCCTCCCCCGAAATTCAACGGGGTGGTCCGGACTGTCGTCGGCCCGGAGCAGGTGCGAGTGATGGAACAGGAAGTATGCTCACTGCTGGTCAAGGAGGCTATAGAACGTATTCCTCCGCCAGACAGGGAGACCGGTTCTACAGCCGGTACTTCATAGTTCCCAAGAAGGATGGTGGGTTGTGTCCAATAATAGATCTCAGGTATCTGAACCGGTCTCTGAGGAGATACAGGTTCAGGATGCTCACAATTTCCAGCCATCGTGAGTCAGATCCAGTTCGAGGACTGGTTCATCACGATAGATCTGAAGGACGCATACTTCCGTATCTCCATCCTTCCATCTCACAGGAAGTTCCTGAGGTTTGCTTTCGGGGGCGAAGCGTACCAATATCGGGTTCTTTCATTCGGCCTAGCTCTCTCCCCTCGCACCTTCACAAAGTGTATGAATGCAGCACTGGCTCCGTTGAGACTCCAGGGCATCGGTATACTCAATTATATCGATTACTGGCTCATTCTGGCCCAGTCGCGCGATATGGCAGTTCAACATCGAGATGTCGTTCTAGCCCACATAAGGTGCTTGGGTCTGAGACTCAACACGAAGAAGAGTTTCTGGAGTTTGCTCCTGGCGGGGTTAAGGCCATCTTGCATCCCAGTCCGGGCTATGTGCCCAAGGTGCCATCTAATGTGGCACGGTCAGTGGTTCTCCAGGCATTCCATCCTCCACCTCACGTGACGGCGGAAGAGAGAAGTGGAGAAAGTCAGACCAGTTGTTGGTGTGTTTTGGTTCACCCAAGAAGGGGCTGCCTGCTTCAAAACAGAAAATCAGTTACTAGATTGTCCAGGCTGTAGCCACTGCTTATCAGGTGCGCAATTTGCCTTCACCATTAGCCGTGACGGCTCATTCCACCAGGAGCATGGCCTCCTCGGTGGCCCTCCTTTCTGGAGCCTCTATGCAAGAGATCTGCGAGGCGGCTGGGTGGGCCACCCTGCACACCTTCATTAGATACTACAGTCTGAATCTCCCTGAGACGCCTGGCGGTAGAGTGCTCGCCCCCTAGTTGTGCCTGGGTTCCAGCTTCACACTGGGTTGGGTCTGTTTGGTACGGCATAGTTGGTACTCGTTCCCCAAAGTGTCGTCACGATGACGCAGTTCGAGTTCCCTCGAAGGGGAACGTCTCGGGTTATTACTATAACGCTTGTTCCCCGAGAAGGGAACGAGATAACGCATCTCGTGTCCACCCAATCAGACAGAGCGCTCGCTTCATCGCAAAGAACACTATCTCTGTTGTGTTCAGACGTCTCTTTGTATCTTCCGGGTGTGCCGTCACATAATACGTCATCACGCAACACCAATCAGGATTGGGCTGATTCCATTGTTTCTTCAGATGCTTTACGCGAGGGGCGTTCCCCAAAGCGTCGTCACGATGACGCAGTGTCTCGTTCCCTTCTCAAGGAACAAGGGTTACAGTCATAACCCGAGAATCTTGGGGTCCACTCAGTGATCAGAGCTACACTAGATGGGACAGACATCCAACAGAAGCCCTACACACAGAATTCAGCAAAATTACTCTAAAACTACAAAGGAAAATACCCACACTGTTAAAAATGTAAGGCCTCTCCAATTTAAAATTTTCTAGTGACCGATCACATCTAAGTTTTTCAGTTGGCCAAATTGAATTTCTGTGAATTGATAAAATTTATTTCACAGAAATTCAATTTGGCCAACTAAAAAATTTAGATGTGATCGGTCACTAGAAAATTTTGAATTGGAGAAATGTTTTACAGTGAAACTGTGAGATTGGTCCAATTAAATGTTATTTCTCACTGCCCAAAAGACAAAAATGACTAAAACATAGCCTAAATATATTAAGCAAAATACATAACACAGACAACAGGGTTGACATTTTATCACATTACTTTATTGACAAGTAAATTCCAACACAGGATATTTGGTGAAAATACCTTATTTTCAATAATGAAAAACTCTGAATACATTCAATAAGTCTTCTGCATAACAGGATGTCTTAATGTGGTGAAGAAAACGCGGCAATGCATAGGCTAAAAACCCACAAATAAAAATAAAAAATAACATTAATGACAAAATTCCCTGTTGCATCACATCTGGCAAATGACAGAACAAAAGTTACTTCAATGAATGGATGAATAAGAAAATCACGAGCTTAAGCCCTGATAACTCAATAACTCAAGCCCTGAAAGAGGCCGACTCCAAATGCAATCTAACGGCCCCGGGTCGCATGGCACACATATCACACAAATGACTTAATTTACTTATTACCTATTGTTTTAGACATATAAGACATGAGGAAAATAAAACTATTGGCTACCATTAGAGTAAGGTGAAATGGTGATCCAGTGGGTTAAACCATGGAACTGATACGCAGAAGGTTGCTGGTTCAATCCCAGCGGTCACCACCAGTGTGTCCTTGAGCAAGGCACTTTACTCCATGTTGCTCCAGGGGTTTTGTCCCTGTAATAAGGGCACTGTAAGTCGCTTTGGATAAAAGCATCTGCCAAATGCATAAATGTAAATGTAAATGTAACGTTAAACGAGGTAAACTAGAACACACGCATGAAACCAATGAATGCATGATTCTAAAAAAATGTCTTTTAAACTTCATACCAGGTCATAAAGCAAAACTCTGGAGAATAATTGAAGTGCTAAATACTCACCAACGTCTTTGTGAGATGAATATCTCTATTCCCTTGGGAATGTCTGATTCGGTCTTCAGCACCTGCTGGTTCGGCTCCGCTCGCGCTGCCACTCCCGCGCTCCGCATTTGAAATCTCCACACGAACGGTTTTCTTCAAGCGCATTTTGCGCATTCGTATACCGTTTTTCGGACGTAGGACTTGTTCAGCCAACATGGATTTTTCACTTCGACTTCATCGATTGACTGAGCACAATTAAATATGTTCGGTGAATATACAATTTTAATTTTGAGTGAAGACCTTACTATGATTATATAGCTATGATTAGTACAATACATCTTTTTGCATGGGGATAATTATTTGGAAGTCATTTATTGGGACAATATGTAATGATCAATTTTCAAAAATGTTCCCAAAATTTTTTTCACAGTGCAATAATCGATGTAGGGCAGAATTAGGCCGATTCCCAGTGATTATTAATATGCAAAAAAGATCCCTCAAATTATGGATGCACCTAAAAGCAAGTCCCACAGAATTGCTACATTACAAACCAAGAAAAGAACCCAGAAAAAAGACTCCTCCGTCAGCTGGTTCTGAGACTTACTAACCCGACTAACTCTACTAACACTAACCAGTCTCAGACCAGCACTGCTTCTCACACAAACATCAGAATAAATTAAATGATCAAACAATCTAAGAATACATATCTGGAACATTGGGATCAGGAAAATAAAACGTAAATTACAATTCTATCAAACTTTAAAGCTACACTGTGTGATATTTTCCCCCATCTAGCGGTGAAAAGGTATATGACCATCCAGTGAATTTTAGTTTCTGTTCCTCTCAATTCCGATTTAGTTTTAACTCCTAAGGTGGCCGATTTAGTCCAAGATTAATATGGCTTCCAGTTCGACCTCGTCCACATTCGACACGGTGCCTGTGGGATATTCTGTGCGCAGTGGGATGGTTGGAACTCAACTGGCCTAATTATTCGGCTAGAAAGAACTGCATCTAATCCAGAGTGAACTTTGATGAGAGTAATGTTTATTCAGTCATTCAATTGCAATGCATAAACAGGTTTGCGTGGATATGTACATAAATGTGGTTTCTGTGAGAGAACAAATAAGGATGGTAAATATACATGATAATGACATGACAGAAGATACACAGTTAAGAACTGAATAACCATACTTATAATTTACATTTGTATAATGTAACCGGAGCTGCTGCCGCTGCTGCTGCTAACAAGCGGTGTCGGATTACAAAAGTGTGTGCACAGCTTTAGCTCTGCAGTGCGCTCTGTATAACAATTGTTAATATGCCGATCAGACCTGATACATATTTCCATCAACATACATTACAAGCAAATATTTTCTATAAACGAATAAACATTGTTGATAACAAAATAACTGAATGATTGTTCAAATAGGTGAGCATTACGCTATTGTATGTTGACACAAAAATACTTCTGAGGTGACATCAACTGAATTACACGATGACACACTCTGAAACACATCTACAATGACAATAACTATTATTACTTACAGAGTTATTAACGCACAGAAAAACCACACGAGGAAAAACAGACTTTTGAGGAATAAACAAGCCAGGAAAACTCTGTATAACTCTGTTACTGGACGCTGCTGAGATGAAAACTCTCTGCGCATGCACCAGACAAGTCTGAACAAGTTGACGCGCACATGCACGAGGCAGGGAATTTTGCACAGTGCCATCGAGTGTTAAAACGCGAAAGGCGAAGCTTGAATTTACGGGTATGTCCCTCTTTGGCTAATGTACTTTCAAGATGGAGGGGCAACAAGGCGACCTGCATTCGAACTCCTACCCATATGTATTTTAAATGGCATATTATAAACTTACGAGAATACTTTATTACTTGAAAGAAGTAAATATACATTTATGAGCACATATATTTTTGAAAGAACTAAGTGTTTTTAGCTAAGAATAAACTAAAAAAGTTACACAGTGTAGCTTTAAAATCAAATTATGAATTGGAAGAATATCTCCAGAGTGTCAGAGACACAAAGCAGAGACGGATCCTGACTAAGTACAAGCTCAGGGAGCACAGTCTGGCCATCGAAACCCACAGACACAGAAAGAGCTGGTTACCCAGAGAGCAAAGGGTGTGTGTTCACAGTAGGACAGGAGAGTCCAAGACAGAGACGCATTTCCTCCTTCACTGTCACAAATACTATACATTTCCATAATATACCTCTACTTAAACAAATTCAATACATTAATAAAGAACTTTACAGCCATGCCTGCTGATGTAGAGCAAATCAAGATAATATTAGGAGAGGGACAGACAGCAGCACTGGCTGCGAGATACGTGTTGATGTGCCACAGCCTGAGAGACAGCAGGTGAATGTGTGTGTATTGTGTGTTTTTTTTAATGTTCTACTTTGTTACACTGTTTTTGTAATACAGTATTTTCCTCTATTATTTTTATGTTTATTATAAAAATGTCCACTGTGAGAGACATAATCTAAAAAAAAAAATCCAGAAATCACAATGTATGATTTTTTACTATTTATTTGTATGATACAGCTGCAAATAAGTATTTGAACTCCTGAGAAAATCAATGTTAATATTTGGTACAGTAGCCTTTGTTTGCAATTACAGAGGTCAAACGTTTCCTGTAGTTTTTCACCAGGTTTGCACACACTGCAGGAGGGATTTTGGACCACTCGTCCACACAGATCTTCTCTAGATCAGTCAGGTTTCTGGCCTGTCGCTGAGAAACACGGAGTTTGAACTCCTTCCAATGATTCTCTATTGGGTTTAGGTTTATAGCAGTGGCGGCGCCGGGGTGGGGGGGGTTGGGGGTGGTGGGGGGGTTGGCTAGGTGGTGCTGCAGCTCCCCTATAATAGCCATAGCACCTGCCCAGCACCCCCAAGAAATGTCCCCAAGAAAAGAAAATTATATTTATATTTTAATGTCATGTTTGAATATTCTTTTTCATGTTTTTAAAATAGGAATTAAATAATAATTTAAAATTATATATATTTTAGTCTAAAATAACATGAGGCCCAAACAGGTGATTTTCTTTGGCCAATGGGCTCGGCACCCGCGAACCTCTGACCTTAACTCATTTTTTGATAGTGAGTTTTAGCAAAGTAAAATAACGTTACACCAAAATGGATCGTTTTTTGCTCCCTAAACGTCCACGTTCCGAGTCACATCCTGAAACGAGAAACGAGACTGTGAAGGTGCAGACACAACACTCGTCGTCACAGAGCCTCAGGAACAAGAAAATCCTGGGGATGAACTTGTAAACGGAGAATCGGTGGCGGCGGTTTCCATTGAGGATGCTAACCTTACGGTTTGTGCTGCAGGTCAGACTAGGGTTGCCACCCGTCCCGTATTTACAAGCAAAATGACGCGTCCCGTATCAAACAAATACGGGATTCAAATTGTCCCATATTTTACATAGTTCCACACATAGTTCCATTATCATACAGATTTTGCAGTGTGGAGAATACTGATAGCAAATATAAAGAAATCAAGTTCACAATAAGTAGTACAGGAGCTCATTTGTGCGTGATTGCGTTTTAGCGGCTTTGTTGCCATAGCGGCGGAGTCTCGAGAACATGCGCTGTGCCGTGTGCCTGTAAACTTGCGCGTTTTTTTTAAAACATGTCGAGCTCGCGTCGCGTCCACCGTTTGAACGCAAGATCTCCAGATATAGAACTGAATATCAAAAAGGTATCAATGGGTCTGTCCAGTAATTAATGATGAACTTCAGGCCAACTGCACACTTTATGAGAAGCATTTCAGTGTCTCAGACTGACTGACTTAAAGCAACAGCAGTGAATTAATAAAAAAATAAAAAAATTTGAAATTCAAAAAAGTGATTACTGGATCAGAATGGCTGCTTAAAGGGACTGTTCACCCAAAAATGAAAATTCTGTCATCATTTACTCACCCTCAAGTTGTTCCAAACATGTTTACATTTCTTTGTTATGTTGAACACATGGGAAGATTACTATGGAAGTCAATGGTGCCCCCAAAGCAACCTGATTACAAACATTCTTCAAAATACCTTCTTTTGTGTTCAGCAGAACAAAAACTCATACAGGTTTGGACATCATGAGGGCGAGTAAATGATGACAGAATTTTCATTTTGGGTGATCTATCCCTTTAAAGTGCACCAAATAGGCTCTAAAGAGTTCTTTAGAAATAAATGAATGGGTGTCCCTTATTTGGCCACACTAAAGGTGGCAACCCTAGGTCAGACTAGTGTGTTGGTAACTGGCTGTGTGATTTCGTGATCTGAGCATTTTAGGCCGAAGCGTGTGTCTGTTGCTGCTCCGTTGTATTCAGGGCTCGACTGTGACATAATTGTGTGAAATATGTTGTATGTTGTATGTTGTATGTTGTATCTATAGCCCTTGCGTTGAATACTTAGGCCTATTATAATTATTTATTTATATATATATATATATATATATATATATATATATATATATATATATATATATATATATATATATTTTGCGGAACGAATATAGTTAATGCGGGCGTGTACGCATTAATTTATACCAGGGTGGTCCAATGCGACTCCATAATGCCATAATGGCGCCGCAAAATTCAAAGCACCTTCTCTTAAGTGTTGAGCATCCCCATAGCACCAGCAACAGAAAATCTCTGGAGCCGCCACTGGTCTGGAGACTGGCTAGGCCACACCAGAACCTTGATATGCTTCTTACAGAGCCACTCCTTGGTTATCCTGGCTGTGTGCTTCGGGTCATTGTCATGTTGGAAGACACAGCCTCGACCCATCTTCAATGCTCTAACTGAGGGAAGGCGGTTGTTCCCCAAAATCTCGCAATACATGGCCCCTGTCATCCTTGCCTTAATAGAGTGCAGTCGCCCTTTCCCATGTGCAGAAAAACACCCCCAAAGCATGACGCTACCACCGCCATGCTTCACAGTAGGGATGGTGTTCTTGGGATGGTCCTCATCAATCTTCTTCCTCCAAACACGTTTAGTGGAATTATGACCAAAAAGTTCTATTTTGGTCTCATCTGACCACATGACTTTCTCCCATGACTCCTCTGGATCATCCAAATGGTCATTGGCAAACTTAAGACGGGCCTGGATATGTGCTGGTTTAAGCAGGGGAACCCTCCGTGCCATGCATGATTTCAAACCATGACGTCTTAGTGTATTACCAACAGTAACCTTGGAAACGGTGGTCCCAGCTCTTTTCAGGTCATTGACCAGCTCCTCCTGTGTAGTTCTGGGCTGATTTCTCACCTTTCTTGGGATCATTGAGACTCCACGAGGTGAGATCTTGCATGGAGCCCAGTTTGAGGGAGATTGACAGTCATGTTTAGCTTCTTCCATTTTCTAATGATTGCTCCAACAGTGGACCTTTTTTCACCAAGCTGCTTGGCAATTTCCCCGTAGCCCTTTCCAGCCTTGTGGAGGTATACAATTTTGTCTCTAGTGTCTTTGGACAGCTCTTTTTCTTGGCCATGTTAGTAGTTGGATTCTTACTGATTGTATGGGGTGGACAGGTGTGTTTATGCAGCTAACGACCTCAAACAGGTGCATCTAATTTAGGATAATAAATGGAGTGGAGGTGGACATTTTAAAGGCAGACTAACAGGTCTTTGAGGGTCAGAATTCTAGCTGATAGACAGGTGTTCAAATACTTATTTGCAGCTGTATCATACAAATAAATAGTAAAAAAATCATACATTGATTGATTGATACAAATCATACAATACTTATTTTCCTCACTGTGTGTGTGTGTGTGTGTGTGTGTGTGTGTGTGTGTGTGTGTGTGTGTGTGTGTATGTGTGTGTGTGTGTGTGTGTGTGTGTGTGTGTGTGTGTGTGTGTGTGTGTGTGTGTGTGTGTGTGTGTGTGTGTGCATATATTGAATGAAAATCTGAATATATGGAATGAAACTTGAATGTATTGAATATGGAATGAAAGTTGAATATATGGAATGAAAGTCTGAATATATGGAATGAAAGTCTGAATATATGGAATGAAAGTCTGAATATATGGAATGGATGTCTGAATATATGGAATGGATGTCTGAATATATGGAATGAAAGTCTGAATATATGGAATTAAAACACGATTTCACTTTTCTAACTTTAGCTAGTATGTAATGTTGCTGTTTGAGCATAAACAACATCTGCAAAGTTACTATGTTCAAAGTTTAAAGCAAAGGGAGATATTTGCTTTTAAAGAAATACATTTCTAAGGACTACAGCAAACATCCGGTAGGGACAACAGACATTCCTCCAGGGCTGCTGACATCACCAGCCCCAATATTTACATAAACCCCTCCCCACGAGAATAAGGGGGGGCGAGGCCATATTGCTGGGGGGAAGAGTTGTTGTGGTATAGTTAGTAGGCTGGAGTGTTTTTGCCACAATGCCGACGAAACGCTGTTATTTTCATCCGGATTGCAAGTCCACTTTGTTCAGCCTTCCTAGGGACGGGGGTGTGTTGCAGTGCTTTTAACATACAACATGTTATATGAATGTGTGTATGAGACAGAGGGGAACAGGTCGCATTTGCAGCAGATATGCTGCCAATCATAAATCCAAGCACGAGACAGACAGGGGTCGGAGGAGAAGACCGGAAAATGTGACATAATGGACAATGTTCGTCTGTATTTGCAATACACGAGCCACAGTTCAGCTGCGTGAGACAAACGCTGCCAGTGTGAATGCACAATGGCCGTGCGTGGCTCCCGCTGCACATTTCACGGAGGAAAGCTTCCACAATCTTCGCAAGTTCAATGCAGGATTCGCACAACGGCTTGTCCTGAAAGATGGATTTAAAAACAGAAGTTGTTTACGGGCCACAACATGTAAGTATGACTTATTTTTCATCAATGTGTTTTCCTGTAATAGTTTGTATTGTTAATTGTACTTTGTAGCAAGCAAGTAAACAAATGACAACGCTGTTTGGCTCTGCAAACCGGTTTGTTAAATGCTCATTCATACTTAACGTTATCCAACAAACACCTAACGTTACAAACTTTTTTTAAATCTCAACAGCGAACTTGGAATTAGTGTAAATTATTCTTTGATTAGAGCTTTTATGTATTGTTTATCTACATGCTTGTTTATCTGCGGGCATGCTAAACATGGTTCTGTGTTTGATTTGGCTACTATAGTAAAGCCATGGTAAAGCCATGTTCGTTTTGGGTTCGTTTTTCTCAGTCGCTTTGGTACATTTCTCAGATCGGAATTGAAATTGTCAAAACTACGTGTTCAATCTTCACATCATTGTGTCACTTGTGCACATCAAAAAAGCAGTTTCTCATTTCTTTGAACAAGTTGCAAATGCTGTGTACATCCATGCAAATGATTATGCACAATTCTCTGCTGTTTTCTACATTATCAGTTGCTTATGTCATGTTGATCAAAATGTATTATAATGGGTCTCTGTTAAATAGTCTCACCCCCCACAACATTTAGGCATTAGTTCATAGCATAAATCTTTACATGCAAAATGGTTGAACAAGTTGTCATAATATGTCAAGGATATTTCTATACATTTCCGTTAGACGTTCACATTTCCACTTTTGTTTTTCTTTTTTTTCTTCTTTGTGCTGTGCAGTGCTGTCTTTTCCTTTCTGTATCGCAATGACATGGTCTGTCAACAAATTACAGTACAAAACAGTAAAAGCGTAAATGTCAATCTCATCCAGTCTCTTTCAATCAAATTCCCACATACACTAAAGGCCAATTTATACTTCTGCGTCGAGTGCACGCAGAGGGTACGGCGTACCCTACGCATAGACGCGTTGGATACGCCGTACCCTACGCCGTAGCTGACGCGCACCTCTCCAAAAATGTAACAACGCATCAATTCTACGCGGACCGCAAGCGCTGTGATTGGTCTGCCAGAACCCTTCCCTCAGGTCAATAAATAAATAAAAATAACAAAGATGTTATACAAAGAGTGCTGTCTTTTCCTTTCTGTATCGCAATGACATGGTCTGTCAACAAATTACAGTACAAACAGTAAAAGCATAAATGTGAATCTTGTCCAGTCTCTTGCATTCAAACTCCTACACACACTAAGGTGTAACCTACAATTTACAATAATTGTCATCAAAATTTAGGCATATTTACATCAGAACATCCCTCCAGAGTACAGTTATATTGACAAAATGACTAAGCAATTTGACTGTCTTATTCATACACAATGACACAAGGACTTGTCATTCTGATGGCTCTGACAAGTTCATTGACACAGATATTTACTTTTGAGAGATGAACTAAGGATTTTGAGCAAGAGACTGGCTTTTGCAGGTAATCCATGGTGTTTTGCTATTTGTACGAATTGTTTTGAGAAATGGACTTACTGTTTTGCAAATGTCGAGGATGATTCGAGAAATGTACCAAAGCTACTGAGAAAAACTGTAATTGTAATCAAAACTTTAGCCATATTTACATCAGAACATCCCTAAAGTGTACAAAAACTAAAGCGACTGAGAAAAACTGTAAGCAAACATTTAACCCAACCGCTGAGTTAAAACAACCCAACTTGGGTTATTTTTAACCCAGCATTTTTTACAATCCCTCAGATTAGAACACTGCTGAAAAATCACAGGACTATTACAATCAATAATGAGAAATTAGTAACATGATATCTAACAAATAATTGACACTGAATATGATCAGTGAATCAAACACTACATGATGGTCATATCTTTATCATCATCAAATAGCTGACATCATCTGAAAACAAATTTTCTTCCAGTTCTTGCCATAACAAACACAATTACAGCAGCAAGAGAAAAACTAATGTTAAAAGGTCAAGAGTAGGGTTGTGAATCAATGTTAACTCATGTTAAAAATAACCCAAGTTGGGTTGTTTTAACTCAGCGGTTGGGTTAAATGTACGCTTTGGCTGGCACCGAGCCAGAGACAGACGCTCAGCGCTGGTCACATCACAACTCATGTCAACTATTCAGTGTTTTCAATCACATCATGTTTATTTCAGGTTTCAGACATTGAAATGCTCATAAGTAGGCTACTTGCAAAAACACACACGGATGTCTATGAAAGCGGCTATGATCCTTTGAGGCGGTTATAATTTGACTAACGTTAGGTGTTTTATTCACATCAGATACATGCACATTATATAGTAACTATATAGTTTACTCTATTCTTCTTCCAGTTCACTGCTTACTTACTTCCATGTATTTCGTGAGACGAGAAGTGTTGTAAATCCGACAGATCCGATTCTGAGGCGCAAACTAACATGGCGCCGCCCATTGCGCTTTATAGATCAACTAACACACATTCACTCACACATTTGAACATCAGATAGTTTGTGACACAGTTAAGAAGTTTGTGAATATTTTGAATAAAAAGAAAAAACGAAATAAACCCGATACAGCTGAGCTGTCAGCGCTATTGCGGCTGCTGTGTGTCATGTGAGAAACATGACGCGTTGCCATGGAAACATTAAGGCGATGCGTTCCAAAATATTTAGCCAGAGAATATGATCATATTTCAAAATAAAGCTGAAGCTCGAAGCTGGTTTGTAGCAGACCAAGTCAAGATTACAGACTACTGCTGTTATTACTGTAGAACCAGGGGCGGAGCTAGACCCTTTTTTCTGTCATGCCAGCCCCCCTAAAACTATCAACTATCATGTTATCAAAATGTATTGAAAGTGGGAATCACAGAATCCACACCAGCCGCCACATATTGCGTGTCGTTATTCAAAACATGCAGCGTATTCGTTCAGCTGCATTTCCTTTCCCTGCTCTCCCTCCATCTCTCTGTCACTCATGCGCGTCTCTTGCTCTCAAATTGCCAAACCTGCTTTTGATATGAAACAAAGTCTAAGCTTTTAGAATTAAAAACAAAAATTCAAACAATAAATAGCGTTTTGGCGCTAATGTGGCATAACAGTTAAAGCCAGAGGCGTTGAAAAAAAATTGCGACAGGCTATCATCTCGCGGCGGCGCGCGCGGTCACGTGGTTCATCGAGCTCTCAATACTTCTAGCACTGTGTCTATAATTGGTAAATACCAATACATTTGAATGGCTTAAGCGGATACACAACAGCTTCACTATGCAGGTATTTGCAGCAATTTTTGGTAAACAGTTACAGCATTGTGTGCATTGATTATTACGTCAACCACATTTAAAGTATCATTTTAATATGGAGAGTGATGGAGATGCAATATTGTGAACATTAATGTTAATCTTGTATTTAGCCCTCAGGTATTCCTTATTAATTGGTCACACTCATACTCATTGGTGGTCAAATGTGATCGTACACCTTAACTTTATTTCAATTAAATAAATGTTCTATATTTTAGTTTAATAATATTTCTTGAATATTTTGAGGAGATCTTTTGGTACTAAATAGGCCTACTATTTGTGCAATAATTATGGTCCATTAATAACCACTTAAAATATTTTGTATTATTTATATTACAATAAGTGTAATTGAGGTTAAAATAGAGAATTCCAATGCAAAGAGGCAAATTAGAGTAATTTTGTGGCTTGAAAAATAATACATTTCATTTGTAATGCCATGGTTTACCCACCTAGGTGCCTGTATGGCTCTTTAATATATATTCTAGTTGCTCAAAAAAGTATTGTAGATCATTACAGGCTTACTTATTTTTAGGTTTAGATTTTTCTAGATTTCTTTAAATGTGAAAATTTAAAAATGTTAATAACTCACATCCTAATATTTTTAATGATACTTATATAAGCACATACAAGTGAATATGAATGAACGCAAGCAAATATAATTTAATCCAAGAAAAGTTTAAAATGATGCTAAAAAGGCAAACTTACCTTTCCTTATATGTACCAGTAGGCAATATGAATTGATACTGAATCGAGATCGAAATCGATATTTGGGCCAATTACCAACCCCAAATACCCCCCAACCCCCCTCAACTCCCGCCCGCCCGCCCGCCACCACAAATTGGGTTCTAATCTGTGGGAAATACTGTAGACCACTTTCTACTGTAGAACATTTTCTAGTGTTTCTGTGCCCACAATTCAGCTGTATTCCAGATTTTTTTTTTCTTGCAAAGACTGTAAAATGTGTAGTTTTATTTTTTTTTTTAATTAATGTAATTCATCTATGAGCACATTTGTGCTATCCTTTATATTTGTGCTATCAACATTCTGCAATACAGAGCCATAACACTCAGTAGTGTTATCAGCTGTGAGGGCTAAGCCCCCCTATGAAATCCTAGAACCGCCCCTGTTTAGAGCTATATAGGCTTGTTGTAGTTGGGTTAGATGGCTTAGGTTTTACTATGAATTTGTAAATAAGTAAATAATAATTTGTAAATAAGTAAATTGTGTTTTGTATTTATTTATATTCATACATTTAAGTATACATTAAACTTTTAATAAATGGTTCAATTTAAAAAAAATAAAAAAAATAAAAGTCTTTAATGTCATCCACCTCATTTTGTGGCCTTTTTAAAAAAAAAGTATCGGTTCAGGCACCGTTTAGGCACCGGTACCTTTTTAAAAGTATCGGTTTGTCACCGGAATCGAAAAAAACCCAAACGATACCCAACCCTAGTCAAGCGTCAAACTGCCCAACTAAAGCAAACACTGAATTTTCAACAAAACATTAACATCTAAACCTAGAATTTAGTTCTAGTTAATTCTCAATAAAAACTTCTGTAGATGCCTGGATCTGTAGATGACATAAATAAAGTCAATCTGGTTAATAAGTGAAGCTGGTAATAAATGTACTTTTTTGGGGGGTGGTTATTCCAACCAAAATTCAACGTCTGCCCAACGTTGGAGCTTGACGTCAAACAAATGTTGGATTTAGACGTCAAACCAATTTTTATTTTCAACCAAAATCCAACTGATGACTGACTTTGGATTAGTTGGAGTCCAACGTCTTCCTGACGTCACGTTGACATACTGTGCCTGCTGGGTATGGGTTTGGAACAACATGAGGGTGAGGAATCAATAAGATAATTTTTATTTTTGGGTGAACTAAGCCTTTAAGTCTACCACGATGAAATAGCAAACGGATTTCTTAAAGGAGCTGTATGTAGGACTGTGGCCAAAACTGGTACTGCAATCACTTTCAAATTACTGTAGACCGGTGTATCCCCTCTCCCCCTCCCCTGACTCGAGGTTGCCAGCTAGGCTGCAGGACCCAGCAGGAACGTAGGCTGCTACACGGAGCTTTCAATGGCAAGTGACGTGTCGTACACAGTAAGTTTTTTTTTCTTCTGTTAATTATGTTTATGCTTCAAGAGCGATGTTTTGTGAAGTAACGTCAATTATGAATCGCAAAAATTTACTAATGGCGATTAGCCAAATATAATCGTAAATATGAACGCTTGTATGTGACAGTACATTCCCACATGAAAAAAATACTATAGTAAAATTACAGCAAAGCTAAATAACATTAGCAATGGTCATACAGGTCCACTTGCAGCATGTTTTGTCCACTATATATGCGAAGAACGAATGAGGAATCATTTTTACTGAGGTAACGTTAGGCTACTGTCTCAAATATGTTTTCACATTGCCATATATAGGCGTGCTAATGTTGTTTTCATCAGCGTCCCAGCATAATGACAGAGAAAAGGGCTCTGATAATGCATTACTAATGTTAGCAATGACGACTCGCCGTTTTTATTTACCAAACAATTCCTTAACGTTACCTTTTCAATTCAATGACCCACCTCCTCCATCTGCGCTAACCTAACATTACTTTGCACGAACATGCATAACTTTGTTCGACTATCATGAATATTTGAAATGTCCATTTACATTAAGTACAAGTTAGCCAAACATAGATGAACCTTACCTGTCCAGGAGAAAATTAGCAACGTTGGTATCAGTCTTCAAATTATTCTCCGTTTTCAGCCGTCTCCATCTTTCAAAGGCATCTCTTATACAAATCCTTGTTTTATCTCGGACACTGTCACGACGTTTTTCTGATTCATAACGAGGCCGTTTAGGTTTCGTAAAGTTAGACATTGTTTATCCAAAAAGTTTGTAGCTGCAGCTGTGGTAACTAGAGCAGAGCTGGCAACCCGAATGCAGAAACACTACTGACTTCGTGATTGGTAGATAGGTGGAGGGTGGCGCTTCAGGCATGACACAACATGTCAACATCAACATCAGTTGAGGGCTGCAACTTCACTTTTAAAATGACAATATCTTGGCCTGACAACTGTTGTCAGTGATATAAGTATTTGAAATTAACATGATTTCTTAATGTCTAGTGACATATCAGGGCCATTTTATGATTAATTGAAATACATTTCTTACATACAGTTCCTTTAATTATTAGAAGCGTTCGGGTGCCAGCATTTCGGTTTGTACACGCATTCACCAGCATGTTTATTAATCCGTTATTACTTAAAATAGTTGCTACTAGATTTCATAGTTCTGAACAATCACAAAAGAAAAACACAAGATGGCACTTTGATGACATCAGTTTTCATTTAATACACTGCCTGGCCAAATAAAAAGTCGCTGTTTGCGATTTAAATAGTCAAATGCTTAACCTAAGCATGCTTATCCCTAAAGGGATAGTTCACCCAAAAATGAAAATTAGCCCATTATTTACTCACCCTTAAGTCATCCTAGGTGTATATGACATTATTCTTTCAGGCAAATTAAATCGGAGTTCTTTAAAAAAAGATATAGATATTATACATAATGTATAATAATAAAAACGTTGCAGGATATTCCGTGATAATGGCTGCGCAATGTCAACTTTTGTGATTGGCCAATACCGGCAGACTGCAGCCAATGGAAATGCTTCTCCATCGGTGCGCATCTTATTCCTCACATAACTTCATTCCAGATAATTTACCTCAAGCGGTTTGCTTTGATGAAACTGTGATTTTGACCGAGAATCTGAATAGAAACCGTTACTTTAACAGATGCCTTAACAGAAACTTTGAAATGGATAAAGCTGTGAAACGTACCTGAAATTATCTTGTCTATAAATATAAGAATAATACATGATCATCTAAAAATGATCCGGCCGTCTTGCCCGAAAAGTGCTTGAAATTCTGTTAATATCGAGTGAAAAAAGTAACAGATCCAGAAACGCACACTGTTATCCAGAAATACATGAGAGATAGGCCTATGCACAAAACACACACAAATGGCGACCCATGCTGGTCAAAACTGGAAATGCAATGAAAACACAGGCCAACTATGTAGTAATGCCTGAAAAATAAAATAAAGATTAAAAGAGATTTAATAATGTATGTAAGATTGTGGCCAAAACTGGTACTGCAATCACTTTCAAATTACTGTAGAGCGCTGTATCCTCTCTCCCCCTCCCCCCTGACTCGAGGTTGCCAGATAGGCTGCAGGATCCAGCAGGAACGTAGGATGCTACAGGGAGCTTCCAATGGCAAGTGACGAGTCCTACACAGTAAATTTTTTTTTTTTTTCATTGTCACAACGTTTTTCTGATTCATAACGAGGTCTTTAGGTTTCGTAAAGTTAGACATTTTTTTATCCAAAAAGTTTGTAGCTGCAGCTGTGGTAACTAGGGCAGAGCTGGCAACCCGGATGCCGAAACACTACTGACTTTGTGATTGGTAGATAGGTGGAGGGAGGCGCTTCAGGCCAAAAAACAACATGTCAATGTCAACATCAGTTGAGGGCTGCAACTTCACTTTTAAATGACAATATCCTGGCCGGACTACTTTTGTCAGTGATATAAGTATTTGAAATTAACATGATTTCTTAATGTCTACTGACATATCAGGGCCATTTTATGATTAATTGAAATACATTTCTTGCAGACAGTTCCTTTAAGGGAATAAAGAAAATAAAAAATTTGAATGGTAAAAGAAGTTATATTCTAATTGTAGCCTAGATGTAAGGTAATCCATTTAGGCTAAACTCTTTGCAAATAGTATTTTATTTTAAATATGCACACATTCACTATTCACTAATATGTCAAAAGTGCAAAACGGTACTTGTCCCCTTCAAATTGTGTGGTGGTGGTTACGGCCCTGCTTGTTTTGTGTTTTTAGCGGCCTTAGCTAATCAGGCCAGAGAGAATTACTAATAATTTCCCCTTTTTTTTATTTATAACAAGGGGTTATCAACAGTGGTGTAGTGGTGCCTGGAGAAGTGGGTATACCAGCAAACACAGAACGTTGACACAACGTACACAACCTTCTAACAAAGTTTTAATAACGTGGCCAAAAGGTTGCTATAACTACGTTGTGTGGTGAAGGTTGTTACAGCGTTGTCACAATGTTGACTATGAACCACCGTCCAGGGCCATTGCTTAAGTTTGTGCCTAGGGTATCTGGACAACCACTGGACGACCTGTACTCGTCACTGACCTGAAGCACAAATATCAGCCTTTTAAATTTCAACTGACAGTTGAACCGTCTCATTCTTCATCGAGGAAACTTGATACGTGGATACGTGAGTAGGTATTGCATTTACTTTACCTCAGCTAAATAAAATACCCAAATATTCAAATGACCTACAATTTCCGTGTCTAATGTGACATTAATTTGTTCTTTCAACAAACTGAACGGACAAATTGGCTGATAATTCATGGAGTTTGCGATCTTGTGTAAATGCTAACGCGCTATATTTTAGAAACGTTACTCAGATATCCTTACCGTTAAGAGAAGTGTTATCTTCTGGTCAGGTAAACAACAAATTTTAACATTATAACAAAAGTTATTAGTCATAATGGATAGCCTAACGTTACCTGACATTTCAGCACTCCTTGAACAGACAGCGAAGCGCGTAACGTATTTGCACGTTAATGGGGTGTTTAAATAGCCAGGATGCCAGCCGAACTTAGCCCCGCCCACAACATTTTTACTCGGGCAGTTCGGTCTGGTCTTGATCCGTAGGGAAGTAATTATGCCCGAACAGAAACTGTTCGGACCAATGAAATTGTCAGGGCGGGCTTTAGACGATGATGGACAGATGATAAACAGTAGCGTAATCATCTACGTCATCAAAGGCGCTTGGGTTGAGTTTGTTCTAATCCTAAACGGAGAACTTGTTCGTATATGCATTCACCTTTACTATTTCTCTCAGAAATGATGATCGTGTTGGTAAGTAAACTCTGTGTATCTTTTTTTTACAACACCGGCAAAGATCGTTTACACTCATATTTTTCTTCTAACGTTAGGCTACTTATTCCAGCGTGCGTGCGTGCAGACAGGGTTGCCAAGTTTTTACAACAAAACCCGCCCAATTGCTAACGTTCCTCAAAACTAGCCAAAAACAAGCCCAATAGCTTTCCAGGGGGTGTTCTCCAGGAAAAAAAGGCATTTGGGGGGTAAAATATAATAATCACAGCCCAACGGAGCAGTATCAGACTCATATTCTGACTAGAATTGAGTATGACGACGTCAGGCTAGTGTTTAAACACATTCTTTCGAAGGCTTGATTGTGTTTGTGGGGTGCACTGTAACGTGTTCATGCTTTGTCTTTAAAAAAAAATCATTATTTTTCATATATTTTACCTTTATTCTACACTGCTCTGTCCCTCCTTGTAAACGGTCTGATGGTTTCGGGGTTCTATGAATCGGACCCAGACAATTATATTGAAGATGATCGAGCATTTGTCTAGTCCCTAGTACCAGCCAAATATTTTCTGAGGTGGTACTTGGTATAAAAAGTTTGAGAACCACTGGTCTACCTGGTTTCGGACTCATGCCTGCCTATTGGTTTCTGGAATTGCATTTCTCCTCTGGATTTGTTAATGTTTTCTGGACTGATTCCGGTTACCTACCTTATCGCCCGGCTTTTGACTACGATTTTCTTCATTAAATTTAAAAAAAATTTGTTTATTAAATATTCTGATCTATCTTTGCTTTTTATGTTTGATTTATTATACTTAAACAAAACAGTTTATTTATTCATTTTTTTACAAAATGTATGTTTTTTGGAAGATTACCACATGCAGTTTTAATAAATTTAAATTAGTTAACCTTGTATGTGTTGCAGGTGTTGATTATAATAAATTTATCCATGAATAATAAGGATAAACAATAGGCCTATATAAAACATATAATGTCTGACATTAAAAATGAACCACAAAACAAGCTAAATGGGAAATATCTATATCTAGCATAAAAAACCATGTCACCATGTCAAACATTGTCAGCATGTCGTCTCGCAGTTGCTGAATGTCGCTCAACAACGTTGCTACAGCCCTCTCGCATCTTACAATTCTACGTTGTTACAATGTTGCGAGCACGTAGACAGCAACGTTGCCAAAGTAGAAATGCAACGTGCCACAAACGTTGTCACAACGTAAACGTGTTTGCTACTCTTAATTTATGCCCCCAATTTTTTTTTAAAGTGGCCCAGCAATAGATGAACATCCTGTGTTATAAACAGTGACATGTAAGACTAGTCTTGCATATTTAGTTAACCTGAAAATGAGCCAGTATTATTTGTACATTGTCTCTTGACTTTTGCTGCTCGACTTCACGGAGTAAGGATATGACATTAATATTAGCCACGGAAGAGGTGCAGATTTTGCAATCAATACTGGCATACAGACAATAGAGAAAACATAATTATACATTTTGACTATTCCTTATTCCAGGGGTTTTCAAACCTGTCACACAACTATTCTCTCACCTTGCAAGTAGTGTCTGCCAGTAGTTTATTTTGTGAACTATCTCTTGGAATGGCTCATTTGCAACAGATGTGTAGGCCTGAGTGTGCCAACTTTATAAGTTTAAGTTGCAATTTGCAAATATTACTGGTACTACCCAGGCCTAATGAATGAATATAAGATATATTCAAGATGAGGCAAGCATGGTGTCAGAGATTATATATATATTTTTTAAATAACATAATATTTCAAAGAATTCAACAAAATATTCAAAACAATATGTTAAACTATTAGGGTTTGACATTAACTTTTTTGCTCAGCAGTCACTGTGGCTCGTGGTTTTCCAAAGTTACTAGCCACTCAGAGTTTTCACTGGCCACAATTTTGCTGTTTGGAAATTACATTTTATATGGTTAAAGTTGACTTTGGCATGCTAAAATTACTTGATTTTGAGTCATTTTACTTGCTTTTTAAGCAAGGCTTTAAGGCTTGATTGTGTTTGTGGGGTGCACTGTAACATGTGTTCATGCTTCGTTTTAAAAAAAAATGTCATTATTTTTCATATATTTGACCTTTATTCTACACTGCTCTGTCCCTCCTTGTAAAACGGTCTGATGGTTTCCGGATTCTATGAAGCCAGTCCCTCAAAAATACACAATGGGCTCAGATTGGTTAGCTGGCCCAGTGTGTTGTGATTCGCTAACCGCAGTGCACGTTTATCGGAAACGCCACACCCTTTACCGGAGGCTGTGCTTTGGTCAGTATTAGAAACAATGGCGTCAATAAAACCATACCAATCTGAGCCTGAATCAGACCCAGAACATTTTAGTGAAGATGATCGAGCAGAACCTGTTCAACCTATTCAGTCCTCAAGAGTAAAGACTGCGGATCTATAATGATCGCTGCTGAATGGCACTTTTGTATTTTTAGAACGATTATAGCCAAATATCTGTCGCAAGAGCTATTAACCCAAAACGAACACTAAACACTGGCTTTACTAGTAGCCAAATCACACACAGAACCATGTTTAGCATGCCTGTAGATAAATAATACATAAAAGCTCTAATCAAAGAATCATTTACACTAATGCCAGGTTCGCTGTTGAGATTTTAACGTTAGGTGTTTGTAACGTTAGGTGTTTGTCGGATAACTTAAAGTATGAATGAGCATTTAACAGACTGGTTTGCAGAACAGCGTTGTCATTTGTTTACTTCCTTGCTACAACGTACAATTAACCTATTACAGGAAAACAGATCGATGAAAAATAAATCAGACTTACAGGTTGTGGCCAGTAAACAGCTTCTGTTTGTAAATCCAGCTTTCAGGACAAGCCGTGGTGCAAATCCTGCATTGAACTCGCGAAGATTGTGGAAGTTTTCCTCCGTAAGATGTGCAGCGGGCGCGTCGTGCATCCACGCACTGGCCGTGTTTGTCTCGTGCAGCTGACGTTGTGCAAATCCGGCATTGAACTCGCGCAGATTGTGGATGTTTTCCTCCGTGAAATGTGCTGCGCGCGTGTCGTGCATCCACGCACTGGACGTGTTTGTCTCGCGCAGCTGACGTTGTGCAAATCCGGCATTGAACTCGCGAAGATTGTGGATGTTTTTCCTCCGTGAAATGTGCAGCGCGCACGTCGTGCATCCACACACTGGCCGTGTTTGTCTCGCGCAGCTGACGTTGTGCAAATCCGGCATTGAACTCGCGAAGATTGTGGATGCTTTCCTCCATGAAATGTGCAGCGGGAGGCGCGCCCGTCGTGCATGATTCACACTGGCAGTGTTTGTCTCGCTGAACCGCTTATGAATTGCAACGGACGAATATTGTCCATTATGTCACATTTTCCAGTCTTCTCCTCCGTCCCTGTCTGTCTCGTGCATTATGATGGGCAGCATATATCTGAGACCTGGTCCCCTCTGTCTCAAACACATGCATATAACATGCTGTATGTTAAACGCCCATCCCCAGACCTGCAATCCGGATGAAAATAACTGTTTCGTCGGCATTGCAGCAACACCACTCCTGCCTATACCACTATACCACAACAACTGCGATACAAAATGACCTCACCCCCCCTTATTTAATATTCACGGAGGAGGGGTTTATGTAAATATTGGGATTGGTGATGTCACCAACCCCGGAGGAATGTCTGTAGTCGCCTACTGGCCGTTTGCTGTAGTCCTTAGAAATGGATTTCTTTAAAAGCAAATATCTCCCTTTGCTTTAAACTTTGAACGTTGTAACTTTGCAGATGTTGTTTATGCTCAAGCAGCAACATTACATGCTAGCTAAAGTTAGAATAGTGAAATCGTGGTTTACCACACCTTTAAAACCCTTTCAAACTTTCAAATGCAGAGTGACTACCCAAATCAAGACTAAATTGCATATCAGCTGGTATGCAGGTGGGCAAAGGGTGGAAAATATATGAGCATAGGCTAATATGAGAAATTTAATATGATATGAGTTATTTTTTAGGCTATATAAAAGAACAAAGAAGCAAATAAGCAAATTACAAAAACAATAGCCTAAATTAAATATATATATATATATATATATATATATATATATATATATATATATATATATATATATATATATATATATATATATATATAATATATCAAATACAGTAGGTTTATTTAATATGTAGGGCCTATACATGTATTTAACACATGTAGTTGTTTGATTAACATTAATGACAGACAGGTATTTAATTGGGCTGCTGAATAAATCGACGTAATATTCTGACACATATTACCCACCTGTTTACGTACACTTAAGCCATAACCGACTGTGTTCTTGTGAGATACTCCACACGATGGACATTTTGACATCTGTGTGCGCGTATATTTGAATATTCAGGCGCAAGGAGAACTGATCGCGCGTGCGACAGAGAGAGAGCGCACGTGTGAGAGAGAGAGTGCTTCTGTTGTGTGTCATTCAGCGCGATTCCGCCTGTGAGTATACGCAATGCCGACTGATAAAGAAGTGGGTATACGCCGTATACCTGCGTATAGCCTGCACTACATCAGTGGTTATCAATGATGTATATGCTATATTATTAAACTAACCCAAGACAAACTGTAGAATTCAGAAAATAATGTAGAATTTTTTTTTTTCAAAATATATCCTTGATCAGTGATACTAGCCTTCATAAAATATGCCATTACAACAAATAGCTTCTTCCAGCTCCTCTGCTAGCCGTCACGCTAAAGCTGGACCAGCCCAGCCCACCAAGGCGGCGCCACCAGCCTCGCGCGGCTTCTAAGCCAGGACAGCGTACCTGCTCTACGAGCCGCAGCAGACCGTCGGAGCGTCGAGGTCCCCGACCCAGCAATGTGTCGAAACCTGAGCTGCCGAAGCTGTCCTAGCCAGAGGCACAAAGAGAAGGTGGATAACAACCGCTTGGCCAGTTTACCACCTCGCTCTTTCCCAAAACGTTCCCCAGCTCCCTTCAATCAGTTCCCCCTCCACGCTCAAATTTTATGTGGCCGCTATAGCAGCGCACCACATTCAAGTGAACGGACTGTCACTGGGAAAGAACGATCTTATCGTGCACTTCCTTAAAGGGGCTAGAAGGCTTCACCCACCTCGCCCCCCTTCAGTCCCTATATGGGACCTGTCCACGGTCCTGGATGCCATGAAAGGCTCTACATTCGAGCCTCTGCATTCGGTGAGCTCAAAACTCCTGTCACTAAAGACCGGTTCCCTTTCGAGGGAACTCGCACTGCATCGGAACAACGCTTTGGGGATGCTCCCTTAGCATCAGCGAATCTGAAACCAGAATGCCAACTAGGCCAATCCGATTGGCGTGCGTGATGACGTAACCATGACGGCATACCCGGAAGTATAAAAGGGGAGCTGGAGTGTAATGTCGGCAGTTATCGCACTTCAGCAATAGCGCTCTGTGTCAAAAAACTGTCTGTCTATTTATTGTTGTACGTCAGTAAGAAAGTGTGTGAATGATGGAAGAGAAAATGAGAGAGTTCAAGCAGTGTGTGCATCCTTGCCCTCGTTATATGTCGGGCTCGGATACACACCTGCTGTGTGTGCACTGTCTGGGCGTTCAGCATGCTCGAGCGGCTCTCGAGGGAGCCGCTTGTGAGCATTGCGAAAAGCTGACGCTCAGGGTGCTCCGCTCTCGGCTGGCCGTGCTCGATGAGGCCGGCCAGCCTCGTGAGCCCTGTGGATCGGTCCCCGCATCCGCCGAGGCGGTGCGGCGAGGCTGGTCATGGGGCTCACGGATGGACTGTCAGCGGGACTGGGACTGCTGAGGGCATCTTCCCAGTCTTTGTCTGACAGTTCAGATGTTCTCCTTCCCCGTGTGGAAGCCCGCGCTGCGGCTTCTTCCCCCGGGGCGGAGGACCCCGATGTGTGAGCGGTCTGATTCTGAGGAATTAGACGTGCTCAGCATCGAGGCAGTCGAAGTTATAAGCACTTCTTAAATATGCAAGATTCCATCTCGCGATTACTGAAAAAAAGGCAGCGCGCAGGTTATGGGTCTGCAATTAAAGTGAACACACGCGATCGGTGTGCATGAGATACTGGCCGTATAGTACGATAAATCAGTATTGTCTGATATGGCTGCATTTAAGTCTGAGGATTTAAATGAGATATGATCTGACTCTGAGGAGTTAGATATTCAGCCTATCATTCAGACCATGTTTCACCGTATTGTGTGACACTGTTTGGCTTTTTTTTCTCGAGGGATGAAAGCCAGTTGTATTATGTCGGCTTGAACCATGTTGCTGAGGCAACGCGGGGTCTATGAGTCCGTATAAATACAAATAGAACAGTGTTGTCCGATTAAGTACGGCTACATTTAATTCTAGGGAATTAAATAAATATAATCTGACTTTGAGGAGTTAGATATTCAGCCTATCATTCAGACTATGTTTCACCTTATTGTGGCTGCATTTAATTCTGAGGAATTAAATTAAAATATTATCTGACTTTGAGAAAGAAAAAAAGAGTTCGATATATTTTTTATTCAGCCTGTTATTCAGATCAGGTTGCACGGGTTTGGTGATTATGATGGCATTTAATTCCGAGGAATTGAGTGTCATGTTATCCGACTTTGATAAGTTGGATACTTTAATTCTGTCACCCAAGCGTGTTTAACTTGTGAACTGGATATTCATCTAAGATGGAGCCCTCCTGAAGTTGATGTCGTTCTCGCCGCCTTGTGGCCTGCGGGACACATCAGTTTCAGGCAATTGCTAATCGCAGTGTCCCGCTCTAGTGTTGTGGCCCTGTTGAGCTGCTCCCTTAGATGAGGCCCCTGCTGGCCAGCCCCCTCTCCCGGGTAGGAGCGATCGAGGTCGTCTCCCCTGTGGAGTTTTCGGGAATCGATGCTGTGTTCCCGCCGTCTAGTACGCTTCGGGCCACATCGTTTCCCCGTGCACGCGTGCCTGCACCAGCTGCCTCTAGCAAGACTCGCGGTGGTCCAGAAAACGCGTACGCACACCCGAAAATCTTCCTCGATTTCGCCCTGCCGGTTAGCCGCTTCAGGGGGTCGGGGAGGAGGCTCGGTTGACACCCGAGGCCGGCCTCGAGAGGCTGGTTCCCTTAGCAGATTATCTCGGGCGCATGGTTATGCCCTCCGAATATATCAGCTTGGGGCCTGCGACTGTAGAAAGGGGCATACAGACTGCAGTCCGGTTACCTTCCCCTGAAGTTCAGTGGGGTGGTCTGAACGGCAGTGGTCCCTGGGCAGGTTCGGGTAATGGAACAGGAAGTTCACTCCCTGTTGGTAAGGAGGCCACAGAATGTGCTCCTCCGCCAGACAGGGGAGTCCGGGTTCTACAGCCAGTACTTCATAGTTCCTAAGAGGGATGGCGAGTTGCATCCAACTTTAGACCTGAGGTACTTTAATCGTTCTCTGAGGAGATTCAGATTCAAGATGCTTAGCAATTCCTCCATTGTGATTCAGATCCAGTCTGAGGACTGGTCTGTCACGATGGGTCTGAAGAGGACGCATACTTCCCTGTATCCATCCTTCTGTGTCACAGGAAGTTCCTGAGGTTCGCTTTTTGGGGCAAAGCGTACCAATATCGGGTTCTTCCAGGCGGCCTAGCCCTTTGAGACTCTACACGCAGTAGCGTGTTGACGCCTTCTCAGAGAACTGTGTTCCTGGGAGTCGTATGGGATTCTCTACGTTGTGGGCACAATTGTCTCCCGAACGTATCGAGTCCATACGGGTGGTGGTCTCTAAAATGAAGCTAGGCCACAGCATCACTGTGAAGCAGTTTAAGGTCTGCTGGGGCTCATTGCGGCTGCGTCCAACAGAATATCTCTTGGCCTGCTGCATGAGACCCTTACAGTGGTAGCTGGGAATCAAGGGGTTTTCCTCGGGGGGGAAAACCATTCTGTATGATCAGGGTAACACGCAGATGCCTTCGTTCCCTAGTCATGTGGAAGAAACCTTGGTTTCTGTCCCAGGGGCCAGTGTTGGGAGCGTTCTGTTGCCGGTAATCCGTTTCAACAGGCGCCTCCCTCACTGGCTGGGACCTGGTTATGGGAAGTAAACCAGGTGGTTTTCCTTGAGGGGAAATCCATTCTGTATGATCAGGGTAATGCGCAGTGGCCTTCGTTCCCTAGTCATATGGAAGAAACCTTGGTTTCTGTCCCAAGGGCCAGTGTTGGGAGCGTTCTGTTGCCGGGAATCCGTTTCAACAGACGCCTCCCTCATTGGCTGGGACGTGGTCATGGCGGCCGCTTTGCGAGAGGTCTGTGGGAGACCAGGCATTTCTCCTGGCACATCTACTGCCTGGAAATGCTGGCGGTCTACAAAGCTCTGAGGAGCTTTTTCCCGGACCTCCACGGCCACCATGTCCTGATACGGAAGTAAACCAGGTGGCTTTCCTTGAGGGGAAATCCATTCTGTATGATCAGGGTAACGTGCAGTGGCCTTCGTTCCCTAGTCATATGGAAGAAACCTTGGTTTCTGTCCCAAGGGCCAGTGTTGGGAGCGTCCTGTTGCCGGGAACCCGTTTCAACAGACGCCTCCCTCCCTGGTTGGGGCACGGCAGGGGGGTTTGAGGTTGCGCCCTCTTTGCAGACTGGCGCATCACATCCTCCTGTGGTCCCAAGGGAAACTGTTGTCCATCAGGGCAATGCATGTCCCGGGGGTCCAAAATCAGGGAGCAGACATCCTGCCGAGGCAGGGGCTGAGGCCCGGGGAGTGGCGACTCCACCCAGAGGTGGTGGAGGCCATATGCAAGAGGTTCGGCCCAGTGGAAGTGGATTATTTGCGTCTCAAGAGACGTCCCACTGCCCACTGTGGTTTTCCCTCACGCATCCAGCCCCGCTGGGGTTGGATGCCATGGTTCAGACGTGGCCGAGGCTGTGTCTGTGCGCATTTCCCCCGATTGCGCTGCTCCCGGGAGTCCTGGAGAGGGTCTGGCGACAGGGGGTCAGTCTACTTCTGGTAGCACCCCGTTGGCCGACTCGAATCTGGTTCTCGGATATCATAGCTCTGCTAGCAGGTCAGCCGTGGGAGATTCCTCTGAGAAGGTATCTCCTATCTCAGGCGGCGGGTACGATATTTTACCCCCGCCCGGAGATTTGGAACCTATGGGTCTGGCCCCGGAGGGGACCAGGTACATAGAGGCTGGCCTATCGGCAGAGGTGATAGAGACCTTGCTCAGTTCTAGGGCTCCGTCTACGAGGAGACTGTACAGCCTCAAGTGGAATGTATTTTCCACTTGGTGCAGGAAGCGTGAGGTGAACCCAGTTAGCTGCCCAGTGGCTTCAGTGCTGGAGTTCCTCCAAGATCGCTTCTCTGCAGGGCTTACCCCGTCCACACTCAAGGTGTACGTGGCTGCCATTGCGGCTTTCCACACTCCTATGGGTGATGGGCCTCAAATGGGTAGGCACCAACTGGTTGTACAATTCCTCCGTGGGGCTCGGAGGATGAGGCCTGCGGCACGGTCCAAAGTACCGACCTGGGACCTGGCAGTGGTTCTCGAAGGATTGGCTGAGGCCCCCTTCGAACCATTGGAGTCGGCTGGACCAAAGGACCTGACCCTTAAGGTGGCTTTTCTCCTTGCCATTAACTCTCAGGAGAGTGGGAGATCTCCAGGCCTTGGCGGTAACGCCAACCTGCCTGGAGTTTGCCCCGGGAGGAGTAAAAGCCATCTTACACCCTAGGCCGGGCTACGTGCCTAAGGTGCCTTCAAGGGTGGTCAGGTCATTGGTCCTGCAGGCATTCCATCCTCCGCCTCACGTGACGGCGGAAGAGGGGAGGCTTCACCTACTCTGCCCGGTTAGGGCTCTGAGAGTTTATCTGGCGAAGTCTGCACAGTGGAGGAGATCACAACAACTGTTGGGGTGTTTTGGCTCACCTAAGAAGGGATTGCCTGCGTCTACTCAGACAATCAGTAATTGGATTGTCCAGGCGATTACCATGGCCTACCAGGTGCGCAGTTTGCCTTCACCTGTGGCCGTGAAGGCTCATTCCACCAGAGGCATGGCCTCTTCGGTGGCCCTTCTTTCTGGGGTCCCCTTGCAGGATATCTGCGAGGCGGCCGGGTGGGCTACCCCACACACATTTATCAGGTTTTATAGCCTGGATCTCCCTACGACGCCTGGTGCTAGGGTGCTCCAGTCCTAGATGTGCCCGGTCTCCGGCTTCACACTAGGGCAGGCGCTACCCTTTGGTGTGGCCTAGTTGGGATTCGTTCCCCAAAGCGTCGTTTCCGATGCAGTGCGAGTTCCCTCGAAAGGGAACTGCTCGGGTTATGTATATAACCCTTGTTCCCTGAGAAGGGGAACGAGCACTGCATCCCGACGCCACACCTCGGGGCGCCTGGAGCGCATGCTTCAGAGCGATTACTGCCGACATTACGTTCCAGCTCCCCTTTTATACTTCCGGGTATGCCGTCACGGTTACGTCATCTTGCACGCCAATCGGATTGGCCTAGTTGGCATTCTGGTTTCAGATTCGCTGATGCTAAGGGAGCATCCCCAAAGCGTCGTTCCGATGCAGTGCTCGTTCCCCTTCTCAGGGAACAAGGGTTATATACATAACCCGAGCAGTTTTCTGCTAGCGATCGCATCAGTTAAGTGAGTGGGTGATCTGCACGCGCTCTCAGTGAGCGCCTCTTGTCTGGAATTTGGGCCAAACGATTCTAAAGTCATCCTCAAACCAAGGCATGGATATGTACCTAAAGTGCTTTCAACTCCATTCAGAGCACAGGTCATTTAACTTTCAGCACTTTCATCATCGTAAGATGAAGAAGATGCTAATTTGCTCTGTCCTGTCAGAGCGCTGAGAATATACATAGAGCGTTCTGCTGCTTTTAGGCAAACTGAACAGCTTCTTGTGTGCTTTGGCGGCCGCACCCGCGGTATTTGTATAAGTCATAAGCACATTCCTTATGCGACTTGAATTATCTGGTCATTCATTATTCTTTGGCCCGACTATGTCTGGTCTACACATATATATATATATATATATATGTATATATATATATATATATATATATATATATATATATATATATATATATATATATATATATATATATATACTACATGTATCTTGTGTGTTATTCTCATTAAATGGCCCGACTCAGGTCTGGCTCATATTGGGACTTCATGATATCATATTACGGGCCCACTTAGGTCGGCTTGGGTATGGTGTCTCCGGGCTTCAGAACTGTTAAGCAAGCACGGCATTTTGCATATAGCAAACGCAATGCGAGAGTACTCTCGAAAGGGAACGCTTCGTTTACTAACGTAACCTCGGTTCCCTGAGAAGAGGGAACGAGTATTGCGTTTGCTTGCCGTGCTTCGCTTGCTCAGGAGTCGCTTCAGTCGATTAACCTGACTAACCTGGCGAGACAGGGTCTCCCTTGCAATGCAAACTCTGTTGCCCCTTGTGGCGGGAATATAGAAGGACCTGATTGGTCCGTCCCGCCCAGCAGTCTCGCCATAGGTTGCTGCAGTTGCAGCGGCACAGCCAATCAGCACGCAGCAGCTTCCTGCTGAAAGCTGTGCAGCTGCACTGCGTGTTATATGGTATTTTTAGGATAAAAATTTGCTTCAATATTTTGAGGAAAGGAATTCCCCCATAGCGTTTAGCAAATGCAATACTCGTTCCCTCTTCTCAGGGAACCGAGGTTACGTTAGTAACCGAAGCGTTATGTGCAACCCCGCGCGAAACCCAATGAGAGGAGGCAGGGAGAGGAGAGGAGAGGAGAGCGCAGCTGAGATCGATACTGTAGAAAATGAGTATTGTATCGTTTCAGATATTTCAGTATCTATACATAGCGAAATATCTCTATTTTTGACAACACTAGTAGGCATACACACAGGTTCAAAGACTTGTTCTCTCGCCCCTACAGTGCAATTCGGCTAGGTGTACATCTGCGCTAAAATATCAAGGTGAAAGTCATCATAGCTTGCGTAGTATAGACCCAGCTCCCAACCCAACTTTGAGAATAGATTAACAGCGATTGTTTTCATCGCCCGATAAGAGTCTCACGTTAACGCAGCACGTTAACGCCGATAACGGCCCACCAATATATATATCGTCGCTGTCCGATGAAAACCACGTATGTCCATTTTGCTGATTTTGAGATTTTTCGACGGATTGAATGTCCAGGTTCATTTCCGTATACAGTATGCGTCACATATCTAAATGGCCAATGCAAAGTTGTGAAATCATGTCATCTGATTTTCACGTATATCCATTTGGTGTCAAAGCTGTCAATCACGCCGCGTATCTCCCGCCCTGTGGAATTATCTCGCCGCTCTCGCCGGTCTCATGAAGTTGTTTCATCGAAGCTCAGCACTGGATAGCCGACAGTACGACATTAAGCTCTCCACAGTTTAGTTCTAGTTCTTCACAGATTAGTTTGCTTGCTAGTATGTAAATAAACTCGGTCTCAATGATAAGATTCAGCCTTTTTTTTCTTAGTCAAACTGATCAATTGCTAGCCTGTAATGCTACTGTCATGACTGTCACTAGAACATGCCTCACTCATACTGCGATCACCGCTTACCAGAGGCTGAGAATGTCCAGCACGTATTCCTCTGTCAATATGAAACACGACTTGGCCATTCTAATTAATGATCGGAGGAACGCGCATCGACCACCGTTACTGTAAAATATGCACGTATGTCCATTTAAACTCAATTTTGGTCAAATGTGGATTATATCATTACACTGGCAAGAATATGGCCAAGTATGACAACGCTACATTCAACTGCTTTTGAAATACGGTGTTTTTTTCACTTCCTGAAAAGTAAGCGTTTTGGACATACGTGAGTTTCATCGGGCAGCGACGATATATATATATATATATATATATAGTTTTACAAGTTCTATTTCAGTCTTAGAATGTATGTTTTATTCATTGTGTTACTTGCTGTTTCTTTGTAATTGTTTTTTAACTTTACTAGCAATTTCTGATCTGAAACTGTTTATTGAAACTCACTGAAAGCAGGCAGCACACACACTATGGCAAGCCATTTTGGAAAATAAAACTATGGTTTGACTCTCCATACCCCCCCCCCCCCCCCCTCCATATATATATAATATAAATACCTGTAATTGGAGCCCTACACTGAAGTCCACATCCATTGCTGCAGCATTTTTCATTGTTGGGACAGTCACTGTCATCGGCACACAACACAAAATGTATCCAGGAACACATTGCTGCTTCATAACGTCTGCTTGGACACACTCCTGGCTTTACTGTTATACAAACACATGACAGAGAAAACATATCACTGAATGCTGAATGAATTTCTCACTGTAAAAAAGAGAAGATTTTTGTAAGTTTATTGAAATATGTTTTACAAGAAATAACTATTTCAGTCTTAAAATTAATATTTTATTCAATGTGTTACTTGCTTTTTCTTTGTATTTATTTCTGAACTTTACAAGCAATTTCTGATCTAAAACTGTTATTTGAAACTCACTGAAAGCAGGCGGCACACACAAACACACGTTGGGTTTTCATGTTTTATGGGGACTTTCCATAGGCGTAATGGTTTTTATACCGTACATACCATATATTCTATCCTCCTACACTGCCCCTGCCCCTAAACCTACCCATCGCAGGAGACATTCTGCATTTTTACATTTTCAAAAAACATCACTTAATCTGATTTGTAAGATGCTCATGGGGACCTAAAAATGTCCCCACAAGGACGAGGATTTCGGATATTGCCATCTTTGTGGGGACATTTTGTCCCCATAACGTAGGGATTACCAGTTCACACACACACACACACACACACACACACACACACACACACACACACACACACACACACACACATACACACACACACACACACACACACACACTATGGCAAGCCAATTTAGCAAACAAAACTATAATATATTATAATTTAATACCTATAACTGGAGCCATACAATGAAGTCCACATCCATTGTGGCAGCATTTCTCATTCTTGGAACAGTCACTGTCATCTGCACACGGCCTAAAGCGTATCCGGGCACACATTGCTGCTCCATAACATCTTTGTGGACACACTCCTGGATTTGCTGCAATACAGACACATGACAGAGAAAACATATCACTGAATGAGGACACACGATGCAGCCCGATCTCACGAAAATGCATATGAATAATACGAGTGTGCAATCTCGTGGAATATACACGCCAAAATGAGTTTTGGCGTGCATATGGTACGCCGTTTTTCGTGTGCATATGATACGCACTTTATGGTTTATTATACGTTCGAACCCCCCACCCTCTACCCTCACCCTACCCAAAAGCGTGTCATATGCACGCCATAAGGTGCATTTCATATGCACGCGAAAAACTGCGTAGCATATGCACGCCAAAACTCATTTTGGCGTATACATTCCACGCGATTGCACACTCGTACTATTGATACGCATTGTCATGAGATCGTGTTGCACTGAATGCTGAATACATTTTTCACTGTAAAAAAGAGAAGATTTTTGTAAGAATTGACAAGTTCAGTTGTTACTCTTTCGCTGTCTACCTGAAGCTAGTTATTTTACTTAATAACATATTTGTGGATATTTTTCTCACACAAATGCATTGATTCCCTTCAGTAGGCCATTATTAACCCCACGGAGCCGTGTGGATTACTTTTATAATGTATGGATGCACTTTTATGGACTTCAAAAACAGACACAGAGAGAAATTACCACTCCTGCCATTATAAAGCTTGGAAGAGCCAGGACATTTTTTAATATAACTCTGATTGTGTTTGTCTGAAAGAAGAATGTCATTTACACCTGGAATGACTTGAGAGTGAGTAAATCATGGGCAGAGGGGCCGCTGCTGCAAATATTTGAGTGGCTCCTCTCCTAACAGATGCAATCTCACTTCAAACTTTTGATAAAACTTGAGAGCACTGCAAATATCTTAAATAGAGTTTTGAGTAGTCAAAATGTATTTAGAGATATCTTGAATCAGATTTCTTACTAGTGCAATTTTAATGGCAGATATCTCTAAATATAATTCTGACTATAGTCAAATTATAATGACTCATCAAAATACATTTATGGCTATTCAAAATATATTTATGGATAGGCAAACAGCTTGCCATAGTGAAAATGTCTGTATGGAAGCCCACTGTTTCTGAAGTGCGGAGGGAATGTTACTTTATTTAATAGTTTTGTTTATGGTGCATGTCCTTCAATTTACACTGTAGTGATGCTTGCAAACTCGTGCTGTGCCGTGAATCCGTCTGTTTTAAACTAAAAGACGGAAATGTTTTCTCTGAGAGATAAGCAGATGTACGTGTGAGAAAATATTATAGGCAATATGGTATTAAACATGAAAATAAAAATTAATGACAGGCATTATTTGAGTTTACAAGATGAGGCATATTAGGCTACACTAGACTACATTCACTTGCAATTCAGGAATATATATATATAATTGTATTATATCATTTATAACAAGTATTTTTTTTATACTTGTATTTTGTGATAACCGTTTTATAATAGGTACTGAAGGCTGTGTGAATAAGACTGAGGGGTTGCAGACAGCTGTGACTTATGCATGCCTTCATGTGCTATTGGAAATCCTACTTTCCACTTCTGAAGTTGTGATAACAAGCTCATCGCATTCAAATTTTGACTTGAGAGGGTGTTCATGTCCACTTTTTTAAACTAGGAAACGAGTATTTACGATAATTCTGATAATCAAGTCAAGTCACCTTTATGCAGTGCTTTTTACAATGCAGATTGTTTCAAAGCAGCTTCACAGTGTTAAACAGGAACATAATGGAGAAAAATAAACCTTGGGAGAAACCAGGCCTAGTCGGGATGACAGTTCTCCTCTGGCCAACGAACAAACAGTATATGATTATGATTCTGGCAACATTACAGGTCAGAAGTCATATTAGATTGGAATATTTGAAAGAACAGAGTCATCATGCCGGAGACGGGTTTATTGAGGATGTTGTGTCGATGAGGCAATTATTAGAAAGGAATATTCAAAAGATCAGAGTCATCACGTTGGTAGGTGATAGCATGTGAATGCAGCATAATTCGGTACAGATCGCCTCCTACCTTATTGCTTGCATATCTGTCAAAATTAAATTTAAGCATTTTAATCACAACGACAAAAACCTAAAGACTTCAAACATTTACTGAATAAGTTAGAAGTTAGCCCATGTTAAATAAAACAGGAAAATCCAAAACTTTTTTTAAAAATACAGATGAATGGAAAACATATCTGTAAAGATAATAATAATAGTAATGTTATTGTTTTACTGTAAAAAAAAAAAAAAAAAATCTAGGCTATATGTACTCTAGGCTAGATATAAGAATTTAGAAATATCCTTGTACGGTGGAAAAATATATTAAAAAGTGATAAAACATAAAAGATAACTTGCATAGCCTATATGAGCATTTATATATGACTTTTATATGAATTATTTATACTAATGTACAAATGACATCTTTCACTGGATGTCTGTATGCTACTGTATGTTTGTAAGTTGTAATGTGCTGATGACATATTTTGTTTATGCACTTCTTCAGATTGTGTAATGAAGTTAAAAGAGCATTGATCTTCTCACCTGTGTTTAGTCCTGTAGCAGCTTCTGTTGAGCTCAAGCATCCAGACAGACACAATAACACAGCGCAGAACACTTGAGCTGTCATCCTGTCGACCTGCTATTACACAATGAGCTCTGGTGGAAAATCTCTAAAATTTGAGTGTGCGCTAAACCAATGGCATGAGTCGGGGGCGGGATGTTTTTAAACGTTGCTAAACGTTTTTTAAACTGAAACAGGGGTGTGCGTTGAACACCCTGTTCTGATGACACAAGAGTTGCAACTATGGAGGCTGAGAGCATTTTTGTGTTCTTTTTGAAGAATTTTTGGAGCCTGTGGAAGCCCGTTTCCGCCACTAAATAAAAAAATAAAAACAGTAATAGCAACTTCTTATCTCAGAATTCTGACTTTTTTTCTCACAATTGTGAGTTATAAAGTCAGAATTCTGAGATATAAAGTCGCAATTGCGTGATATAAAGTCATAATTCTGAGATATAAAGTCAGAATTCTGAGATATAAAGTCGCAATTGCGTGATATAAGTCAGAATTCTGAGATATAAAGTCGCAATTAGTATTAGTATTAGTATAGTATTTCCATTTTATTATCTCCCTTAGGAGAAATGTATCTTCGGCAATCAAGAGAGCAGATAAAGCATACAAACAACAATCAGAAAAAATAAAATAAAAATTGCGTGATATAAAGTCAGAATTCTGAGATATAAAGTTGCAATTGTGTGATATAAAGTCAGAAATCTGAGACATAAAGTCGCAATTGCGTGATATGAAGTCAGAATTCTGAGATAAAAAGTCGCAATTGCGTGATATAAAGTCATTGATCTGCCGCGACCCGACACATGATGAGTTGAACACATTAATGAGCATTTTAACTGTAGTTTTAGCTGCTAATGATGGAATGATTGTACATTATCTGAACGGAATTAATATCTGTTACAGTCGTCCGGTGCAGCAGTGACGAGGAGAGTTGGGACTTCCACAAAGATAGGTTTATTCCAAAGTAACATAGGACAGAACACCACACAACATGTAAGTACAACAGGTAGAATAACTGAGAGTATAACTGAGACCAGACAAGGAAGGAATGAACAAGAGGGAACAAAATACAAATACTGACTGACTAACGAGGGGCACAGGTGATACAGATGAGGGTAACTAAACACAGCTGAACAGAACTAGACTAACGAGGGTAACCAAGGAAACAGAGAAAGTGGCGGGAAACATAGACAAAGGAACATGTGACCAAAGTAAACAACACGACAGAAACACAGATATGTAACATAACGCCCCCCTCCCGGTAGGTGCGTCCTCGCGCCGTAGAAGTCCAAATTGGGAGGGAGGGAGGGTGGGCACCCTGGAGTCCTGAGGGCGGGAACCCTGGAGTCCTGAAGGCGGGAGCACTGGGGTCTGACTGGCTGGGGGGCCACCAGGGTGGAGCCGTGGGCGGCCATGGCGGGTCAGGAGCCGTGGGCGGAGCAGGAGACCTGGGCAGGTCTGGAGCCGTGGGCAGAGCAGGAGACCTGGGCGGGTCTGGAGCCCTGGGCAGAGCAGGAGACCTGGGCGGGTCTGGAGCCATGGGTGGAGCAGGAGACCTGGGCGGGTCTGGAGCTGTGGGCAGAGTGGGAGACCTGGGCGGGTCTGGAGCCATGGACGGAGCGGGAGACCTGGGCGGGTCTGGAGCCTTGGGCGGAGCAGGAGTCTTAGGGCGCCTAGGCCAAACCAGAGCCCCACCCACATGTGTGCCACCCACATGTTTCCCACCCACAGGTACTTGGCCCCCCAAAAAAAATTTCTTTGGGGAATTCAGGGGTGGAGTGGAGGGCTCGTGGAATGGGGTGGTCTCATGGGTTGGAGCAGCCTCGTTGAAGGCTGGAGCGGCCTCGTTGAAGGCTGAAGCGGCCTCGTGGAAGCCTGGAGCGGGCTCGTGGAAGCCTGGAGTGGAGTCCAGGAAGTCCAGGGGTGCTGGAGCGGAGTCCAGGAAGTCCAGGGGTGCTGGAGTGGAGTCCAGGAAGTTCAGGGGTGCTGGAGCGGAGTCCAGGAGGGCTGGAGCGAAGTCCAGGAAGTTCAGGGGTGCTGGAGCGGAGTCCAGGAAGTTCAGGGGTGCTGGAGCTGAGTCCAGGAGTGCAGGAGCGGAGTCCAGGAGGTCCAGGAGGGCTGGAACGGAGTCCAGGAGGGCTGGAGCGGAGTCCAGGAAACACGGAGCGGTAGGATCGCTCCCAAAGTCTATCAACCACCGCTCCAGTGAATCTGCCGTGGTAGCGGCCGTCATGACCTGAGGCGGGCGCTTTGCGGCAGCTCTCCTCTTCCACCAGGTAGAATAACTGAGAGTATAACTGAGACCGGACAAGGAAGGAATGAACAAGAGGGAACTAAATACAAACACTGACTGACTAACGAGGGGCACAGGTGATACAGATGAGGGTAACTAAACACAGCTGAACAGAACTAGACTAACGAGGGTAACCAAGTAAACAGAGAAAGTGGCGGGAAACATAGACAAAGGAACATGTGACCAAAGTAAACAACACGACAGAAACACAGATATGTAACAATATCTCTGAGCAAACATGCTCTTGAGGGGATTTTAAGCGCAAGCTTTGGCGCAGAAACAACATAACGGATGTGAGGTGGCAACGTTCATATTCTGATGTGTTATTATGGAAATATGATCCCCAGAACTCCACCACCCTCAGAATGTGCTGTAATTCACGATGTCCTTATGCTGCGTTCACACCAAACGCGAATTGAGCGTCTGGCGCGAGTGATTTCAATGTTAAGTCAATGGAAAGGCGCGTTGACGCGCGTCTGGAGGTCCCGCGGCGCGGGAGGCGCGTTACGCGCGGCGCGAAGGACGCGAATCCGCCTCATTCGCGCGTCTAGTTCGCGCGAATGGCGCGAATTGGACGCGAATTGAGCGTCTTGCGCGATACGCGCGTTACACGCGAATGGTGCTTTTGTGCATTCACGCGTTTGAAGCGAATTCGCGTCTGACGCCCGAGTTGAAAAATTTGAACTTTGGCGTCAATTCGCGCCGCGTTAACCAATCAGGAGCCTGCTCGCTGCTGTCACGTGGTAAAGTGACGTGTATGAGAAACCCTGCATAAATTAAAAACAGTAGTATTGTGTCACAAAATGTAGTTTTAAGACGTTTTCAGGTGGGAATGTAGTTGTTTAAAGCTCAAATCTGTGGTTTATTTATAAAGAGAGCGCCTATTTAAAAAAAATAATCTTGCGTTTTTGGAGTTGTGAGATCCAGGCGATCCCTGGGCAATCACTGCTCATAACCCCAGCGAAGGCAGCCTTTCCTCGGCCAGTCCTTCTGGCGTCTGCCGCTGGCTCTGATGTCCTGTAGTAGTGATTCTTGTGTGGATCTAACGGGCGATCTTTGCTCTCATGAATATATAATTTGTTGTCTGCCAAATCGTTTTGACTGAGGGCAAAGAGAAGTTTCATAACTTTATATTTTAAGGATATTTAAACATACATGCAGTGAAGATAATGTAGGAGTTGCCTGGACCACATTTGTGTGGCTATTAATGCTTAATATATATGTTTAATGAAAATGAAAAGAGGCAGAGTGGTGTTTTATGACATATTTCTCCTGGAGTGCCTTGAACGCGCGTCAATTTCGCTTCCAGCGCTCGATTTCTACGCGCGTCCAATTCTCTGCTGACGCGCGAATGCATTCAAAATGTACGCGCGTGAAACTAGACGCGGTAGACGCGATTTTGACGCTCAATTCGCGTTTGGTGTGAACGCAGCATTAGAGAACAAGTGTGTCCAGTAATGACATGTCCAGTATGATCTGTCGCTACATACAGTCACCTGAGGGTGGCGCTGTTCTGGGATCATATTTAATTAATAACGTATCATTAATAACATATTTCATTAATAACATTTCATTAATGACGCATCATAATATGCTGTAATTCAAGATTTCGTTTGAGAATGATTTTTTTTTACCTCCATGTGCTCGGTTTTGATAATATTTAAAATAATATTAATATTATATTATATTAATAAAAATAATAATTAAAGTAGGTGAGTTCTGTACCATGAGTTCCGACAGATCATACTGGACGTGTCATTACTGGACTGGACACACTTGTTCTATAAGCACATCATGAATTACAACACATTCTGAGGGTGGTTGAGTTCTGGGGATCATATTTCCATAATAACACATCAGAATATGTTCAATGAATGCTGCCACCTCACATCCGTTCTGTTGTTTCTGCGCCAAAGCTTGCGCTTAAAATTAGGGTTGCCTCCTTCAGTGTGGCAAAATAAGGGACACCCATTTACGAAGTATGTGAACTTGAAACAAAACACATTTTAAATTATTTTACATTTGATTATTTTATTTATTTCTAAATAACAATTTAGCCTATTTGGTTCATTTTAAAGGGATAGTTCACCCAAAATGAAAATTCTGTCATAATTGACTCTCCATCATGATGTCCAAACCTGTATGAGTTTCTTTCTTCTGCTGAATACAAAAGAAGATATTTTGAAGAAAGTTTGTAACCAGGCTGCTTTGGGGGCACCATTGACTTCCATAGTATGAATGTATCTTCCTATATGTACAACATAACAAATAAATGTATACAAGTTTGGAACAACTTGAGGGTGAGTAAATGATGACAGAATTTTCGTTTTGGTAACAGAAGCAGTCCTTCTGAACCAGTAATCACTTTTTTGAATTTCAAAAATGTTTTTTTTATTTTTATTAATTTACTTAAATTATGACTATATTATCATGTAATTATTTGTTATTTACTATGTGTGGACCTATGTAAAATACGGGACAAATCCGTCATTTTGCTTGTAAATACGGGACGATTCCGTATTTTACGGGCAACCAGTGGCGGCTGGTCAATAGAGGGCGCTGGGGCGCTGCCCCCATCAAAATTCCAGAAATATACATGTATACAAAAATGATATAAAAGTGAAATAAAAATAAAATAGTTTACTCATACGATGTGCTGGCTATTAGTAAGAACCTCAGCATTTAATAAAAACTGGCTTTGATCGGTTAACTATTTTATATGTTTTTCAATATGTTTCATGCGGCTTCAATGCTTGAATTTAGTCAACATAATATATATCAGAATTTTGATTTTATACCTCGCCATTGCGACTTTATATCTCAGAATTCTGACTTTATAACTCACAATTGTGAGAAAAAAAGTCAGAATTCTGAGATAAAAAGTCCCATTTACTGTTTTTACTTTTTTACTTAGTGGCGGAAACGGGCTTCCATAAGATGGCCGTGCCATAAATTTAGAAACTACTGCTGTGTCGATTATGATTTATTAGCGTTGGGGATTTATTTATTGAACTCTTTTAAAAATCCCATCGAAGGGGCCTTTTATTCTGAGGAACCTTCTATTGAGGAACTTGAAAAGAAACACAAATAATATTTTTCCATTATCAAAGTGCAGTAGGCCTACAAATGTAATAGGAGTTATGTAAAAAGTTGATTGATATACTGTGAATTGAACTTGATGTGAACTTGATGTGAATTAAGGATTTTCCTTGAACAATTTCTGTGTATAAAATCCTTTTAAATACAAAATTTGAATAAAAACCAGCAAGCATTACTGTAAATGCTGAGAATATTTGAGAAAACAGCTATGCGCAAACAAACATGGAAAAGACAGAAATAAAAACATGAAGGAGGAAGAAAACAGAAGGAAGATCAAACCCAAATCCTAATATGATCTAGTGGCACAACCTAAAGCTGTTTTTCTTTTTTTTTTTAAAAAGCTTTTCACATTTTTACAGAACATCCCCCCACCCCATGCCAGCAAATGAGTGACAAGTAAATAAATTAAATAAATAATGATACAAAATAATAATAATAATAATAAATGCCCATATATACATATGTATAAGTGCATATACACACAGAAACATTAAACATTAAAGTAAAATACTTAAAATAAAATGCCAATACCAACGGTTATTTGGTAAGCGATTACCCAATTATGGAAAAAAGTAAGTTATTGCACCCTGCAAAGCGCTATGTAATCTACAGTACCACACCTATTGGAGCATAAGAAATTCTATAAAGGAACTCCAAATCTGTAAGAATTTCTTCGGTTTACCAGCAATTTCATATCTGATCTTTTCCATATGTAGCACACTGCTAAACTCTGCCAGCCACATCTCAAATTTGGGTACAAACTCTTTGTTCCACATCAACAAAATTGCCTTCTTCGCTATTGTCATCCCATATTGTATCGTCTGGATTTGATTAAGGCTATAGGTCTCTAAAGAAGGGGACCAGCCTAATATTGCAACAAGGGTATCATATGGAAAATCATTCTTAAGTAACTTAGAGTAAAAACAAAAGTTTTTTTTTAACCAAAATTTGCATATTTTTGGGCAGAACCAGAATAAATGAGTCAAGGTGCCCTCATTGGACTTGCATTTAATACACAAAGGTGAGAAAGAGGGATATATAGAATGTCATTTTGTACCAGAGTAGTGCAATGCATAGCTTTGTATTGTATCAGTTGTAAGTTAGAATATCTATACCCAAGTCTTCTTCCCAGGACATCTTTAAATATTGTGTAGGAGGAGCTCTGGAGTCATTTAAGCATTCAACAAATTTAGAAATAAGACCCTTCACGTCAAGTTCAGAGGTCATGCAATAATAAAGATCTTCAGGGGGTTTATAGGTTTCAAAATTAGGTATATTACTTTTAACATAGCTTCATACTTGTAAATACCTGAAAAAATGAGAGGGGGGTAGTCCAAACTTTTGTCTAAGCTGGGCAAAAGAAGCAAATACATTGTTAATGTATAATCACCTATGGATACATTTCCTTTTTCTTTCCATGATAAAAAAGTTTTATATGTCTGCGAGGGAGGGAATGCGTGGTTATAGGCTATAGGAGTAAGAGAACACGTTTGAGGGGGTTTGAGGGAGCTGATACCAAATCTTAAAAGAATTTACAACAATGGGGTTACATTTCTTAAATGTTCTATTAGGTTTATTTTATGCAAAGAGTAAAGCGGGAAGGGAGGAATCCTGAATATCCCGCTCAATAACGAGCCATGCAGGAATGGTGGTATTCAATAGGAGAGAGCGGGGCACAACTGTCACAGTTGATAGATCGGTTGTCTCATTCTAGTTTCATGTGTGGTGTGTGTGTGTGTGTGTGTCTGTACGTCTTGGTTAAGGGGGGGCGTGGCCGCTGATCAGACTGATCAGCGGCCAGCTGTGTATTATCATGTCCAGCCTACTTAATGCCCTCTCTCCCATTTCATGTTGTCAGATCGTTGTTTGAGTTTCCCGTCCTCGTGCCTGTCCTGTTCTCCTGTTGTTCTCTGTGTACTGGACCCTGGATGACTTCACCCCCGATCTCACTATGGATTCACCTTCACATTCACTCTGCACTTCAGGATCTCCATCTCAGTCCCTGTGTCACGCTCTCCTGCCAGCTGTGTTCCTGGTCATCTGTCATCTCCAATGGGACTGTGTTTTGCAACGATCTATCTTTATCCTTGAGTATCCGGTCTAATAAAGACTTGTTGAACTTGCATCTGCTTCCATCCTGTTTACCATTACAGAACGATCTGACCAACTATAGAAGTAGCAAGCGCAACATCGTTTGAGAAATTCGTGGGGCATAGGATGGATCAGCAGCAGGAGAGCATTTCTGCCACCGGACGCGCTGTTCAAGCGCTCGTGACGCAGGTGTCCGGGCACACTCAGCAGATCCAACAACTCAGCATTCCCACTGTGCCGCCCACACCGATCATTCCCCCTGTCATGCCTGAGAGACCCCATTGTCCTGAGCCACGCCTTCCTGTTCCAGAGAGTTATGCAGGTGAACCTAATTTTTGTAGAGCATTTCTCACTAAATGTTCTATGAATTTTTTAGCTTCAGCCTATGACATTCGAGACTGAGGAATCCAAAGTGGCATTTGTTCTGACTTTACTGAGGGGTAAGGCGGCTCTCTGGGGAACGGCGGTGTGGGAAAACCAAGAACCATGCTGCGCCTTGTTCCACGCACTAGCCGCCGGAAGGTAGCGGGCAAGGAGGCTGCCAGAAGACTCGCCTACCTTAAGCAAGGAAGCTCTTCGGTGGCTGACTATTCGATAGAGTTTCGCACTCTGGCGGCTGAGTGTAAATGGAACGAGGAGGCACAGTGGGATATGTTCCTGCATGGGCTGGCCGACTGCGTTCAAACTGAGATTTATATGCTGGATCTGCCTCCTTGACTCAACGAGCTCATCGATCTGGCGCTGCGGGTGGACACTGGTATTAACCACCTAAACCAACGTGATCGATCTGGTCAGAACTACGGAACCGCCAGATCTCGTGGCGCCATGGAGGAGAATGCGTCGGTTCCAGCGATCACGAGCCCATGCAGGTAGGGAGAGCACGGCTTTCCAGGGAGGAGAGAGAGAGGCGGAGGTCCCAGGGACTTTAACTTTACTGTGCATTTTTTACATTCATGCCCGGTAAAAGATCAAGCCCGATAGTAAAGTTGAGGCTACTGCCGGGTGGGATCTCTGCCGAGAAGTCCTCACCATCCACTCTCCTTCCGGTAAGACTGAGATGGGGCAACAACAGGACACACAAATGCCAGGCACTTGTGGACTCTGGGGCCGAGGGGAATTTCATGGACACTCACCTGGCACACGAATTACACCTACCGCTCTCATCTCTTCCTCACCAGATTTCGGTCAGTGCCCTAAACGGTCAAGAAGCACTTCCCAACATCTCCCTCTCCACTGGTCCCATAACCCTCATCACCTCCATAAACCAAACAGCATGCAACGTCAACTGGCGGCCCGCGGGCCAAATCCAGCCCGCCAGTGATTTCCATCCGGCCCCCAGAATAATACTGAATTCAGGAATAGCCTTGTAAGAGGAAAAAGTTTAGGGCTGGTCCGAATACCATTTTTTGAGCTTCGAAGCTTCGGAGAGAGGGGCTGAACATATTTTTCTCTCTAATAAAGGCAGGAATCTGTGTCCATTTGCATTTTTATTATTTCGAGAACCGTTCATCCAATCGACTTCACAAGGGAGTGCAGTGTCACATTTGGTGCAATATAGATGGACACACGAGACGCGACACATTCAGAATTAATAAACTTTTAGTAAACTACAGTCAGAACAGCGCGAGCGGGAAGCGGCGCACCTCACGCGGGCAGAGCTTAAGGCCCGGGTATACTTCGGCCATCCGCGTTCGTGGCTGCGCGCGTGACGCGTCCGGGCGCGGTAAGTGAAGTATACCCGGGCCTTTAAGCTCCGAGAACGGACACTAGTGATATAAAACGCACACACACAGGTCTGTTAAATTAAGCAATACTTTTAAGATAGTCTAATATTTTTCTGACTAACAAATTGGCACAGTAAGGGTAGATTTAAATAAAGAAAAACAAAATTTAAATAAAGAAAAACAAAATTTGAATTAAGAAAAAACGAAATTTAAATAAAGAAAAAACAAAATTTAAATAAAGAAAAAACGAAATTTAAATAAAGAAAAAACGAAATTTAAATAAAGAAAAACGAGATTTAAATAAAGAAAAAACGAAATTTAAATAAAGAAAAACGAAATTTTAATAAAGAAAAACGAAATTAAGTTAAATTAAAAACGAGATTAATTTAGATTGATAATAACGGGTAAAAATGCTAGTACATTTTGTTTCTATTATTCTATTTTCCACAATGTCAAAGCAACAAAACACAAGCTCAGACATGCACTTCGGTCCATACAAACTCTGCTGTTCTGCGCTCTAGCCAGAGAACACTCCCATTCGCGTTGGTTCTATTTCTAGCATACACGCGTTTTCCGCGTGGCTCGAGTGCGCCTGAGACGCCTGTCTCAGTGTGCAAACTCAAACCTGTTAAATATGGGAGCCAACCCTGTTAAATATACCAACCCACCGAACGAATATTCGAAAATTCGGGTCCGTTCCATGTTTATTCATTTTTAAATCTAACGGAAAAAAAGCCTTCTGAAAAGTAGCTTGTGCCATAGCCTGGCTTCAGTCAAGAATGACGATAAACGCGTTGCTCTCATTGAACATCTTTTATTGTTTCACATGCTCATTTTTTCACAAATGTCAAAATTTTCCTTGCCTGGGATTTGCGCACAATTGCGGTGTCTCAATAACAACCATCAACATAACAGAGAAGAACATGGTAATTGCAAGCCTTGCACATCCACAAATAGTTCTAATGACAAATAAAAGCGAAAGGCCTCAGTTTTATTTTATATTACGAGTATCTGGCCCTTACAGTGTCTGCAGAGAAAAATTCTGGCCCTTGGACAAATATAGTTGATGACCCCTGCCATACAGAGACCATTTCCTTCCTCCTCATGGACTCACCTGCAGCACCTATTGTGTTGGGGTACCCCTGGCTGGTGGAACACAACCCTTGGGTGGTCTGGGGCTCTAACTCCATTTCCGTGTGGAGCGAGTCCTGTCACAGTTCCTGTCTTGTCTCTGCTTGTCCGTCTGTATCTGTTTCTGTGTTTCAGGAGAAGACAATGGATCTGTCAAACGTGCCCGCAGAGTATCTGGACCTGAAGGAAGTGTTCAGTAAGTCTCGGGCTGCTTCTCTTCCTCCGCATCGTCCCTATGACTGTGCTATAGAGCTAGTGACAGGTAAATCTCCGCCTAAGGGCAAACTTTACTCTCTTTCTGTTCCCGAGAGGGAGGCCATGGAGAAACACATTTCTGATTCTTTAGCGGCTGGATTCATCCGACCTTCCTCTTCTCCTGCGGGGGTGGGATTCTTTTTTGTGGGTAAGAAGGATGGTTTTCTGCGACCTTGCATTGATTACAAAGAGCTGAACAACATCACGGTAAAGAATACGTATCCTTTGCCGTTGATGTCTTCAGCTTTCGAGAGGTTGCAGCCGTTGGAGCGTCCATCTTCACAAAATTGGATTTACGTAACGCATATCATTTGGTCCGCATTAGGAAGGGGGATGGGTGGAAGACCGCTTTCAACACCCCCAGGGGGCACTTTGAATACTTGGTTATGCCCTTCGGCCTTTCCAACTCCCCAGCGGTCTTCCAGGCACTCGTCAATGACGTGTTGAGAGACATGGTAGATCAGTTTAAATATGTTTACCTGGATGACATGTTGATTTTTTCTTCGTCTCTCCAGGAACACGTTCAACACATCAGGCGAGTGCTTCATAGCTTGCTACAGAATGGGCTTTTTGTCAAGGCGGAGAAATGCGATTTTCATGCACAGTCTGTTTCCTTCCTAGGATACATTGTCTCTTCTGAGGGAGTGCGCATGGATCCTGACAAGGTTAGGGCTGTGATAGATTGGCCAAGTCCAGATTCCCGCAAAGGCCCTACAGAGGTTTCTGGGATTCGCCAATTTCTATCAGCGTTTCATTCACAATTTCAGCCAACTAGCCGTGCCTCTGACGGCCTTGACCTCCCCCAGAACGACGTTCAGGTGGTCTGATACAGCTGAAGCTGTATTTTCCAACCTCAAAAGTCGCTTTGTTTCGGCTCCCATCTTAGTTGCCCCTCATTCCACACGTCAGTTCGTGGTGGAGGTCGATGCATCAGAGGTGGGGGTAGGTGCAGTTCTCTCTCAGCGCACTTCCTCAGACGACAAGATGCATCCGTGCGCGTTTTTCTCCCATCATTTATCACCAGCCGAACGTAACTATGACATTGGTAACAGAGAGTTGTTGGCCGTCAAGCTAGCGTTGGAGGAGTGGCGTCATTGGTTAGAGGGGTCGGGGGTACCTTTTATCGTCAGGACTGATAATAAGAACCTTGAATATATTAGATCTGCCAAAAGACTCAACTCCAGGCAGGCTCGGTGGGCACTTTTTTTCGGACGTTTTGACTTTACTCTCTCGTACCGCCCGGGTACCAAGAACGTAAAACCCGATTCCTTATCTCTTATTTTTGAGCCATCCGAACGCCCAGTTACTCCCGAGTGTATTTTACCAGAGAGGATAATTATCTCCACACTCGTATGGGAGGTCGAATCGAGGGTCAAAACGGCCCTGGAAGGGGTAACGCCTCCGCCCGGCTGTCCACCGAACCATTTGTTTGTTCCGGAGGGGTTACGGTCCGACGTTATTCGATGGGGTCATTGTTCCAACATGGCTTGTCATCCAGGTATAAGTCGCACCAAGCACTTAGTAAAGCAACGGTTTTGGTGGCCATTAATGGCTCGCGATATTCATGATTTTGTTTTGGCTTGCTCGGTTTGTGTTGTTGGTAAGACATCTAACCGACCTCCTGATGGGTTGCTCCAACAGCTGTCTGTCCCTTCGAGACCCTGGTCCCACATTGCGCTAGATTTTGTCACCGCCCTCCCACCCTCTAAGGGGATGACGGTCGTTTTGACTGTAGTGGACTGGTTCTCAAAGGCGACACATTTAATTCCCTTGCCTAAATTACCTTCAGCCAAGGAGACAGCGGTTACTGTTATTGATCACGTCTTTCGGTTACATGGCCTCCCGATGGACATGGTTTCTGACAGGGGTTCTCAGTTTGTGTCCAAATTCTGGAAGGAGTTTTGTAGTTTATTAGGAGCTACGGTCAGTCTGTCTTCGGGTTATCATCCCCAGAGCAATGGTCAGTCCGAGCGAGCCAACCAGGATTTAGAGAGAATGTTGCGATGTTTGGTTTCCAAGAACCCTTCTTCCTGGAGCCAACAACTTTCTATGGTGGAGTACACCCATAACTCATTGCCAGTGTCATCCACGGGTCTCTCTCCGTTTAAGTGTAGTTTCATTCATTCATCGTTCATTCTTCTTGCTAAAAAGTAATGTGAGAAACTAACTATCAGCAGACATGTAGCTTAGTTTGCCTAATGCCTACCAAAAAAATGGTAGCCTAGGCTGCTTGTCTGCAAGCTATCTGTCTGATTATTTAGGCTAAACGTGGCAAACTCATCCTGGATTTATAAAGATTTTAATTCATTTCATTAAACATGATGATGATGATCGTCCGTTTGTTATACCTTTCTAACAACGTTAAGTTGTCTCACCCGACAACCGCATATATATATATATATATATATATATATATATATATATATATATATATATATATATATATATATATATATATATATATATATATAAAAGTTTGGAAACTGACTATTTTTAACTGTACTATTTTGATTGTTTTTGAAAGAAGTCTCTTATGCTCACCAAGGCTGTGTTTATTTGAACCAAAATACAGCAAAAACAGTACTATTGTGAAATATTTTTACAATTTAAAATAGGCTAACTTTTTTTTTTCTATTTGAATATATTTTGAAATACAATTTATTTCTGTGATTCACATGATCCTTCAGAAATCATTCTAATATGCAATATATGCAATTATATAATATATCTCAAGAAACAGTTCTGATTATTATCAATGTTGAAAACAGTTGTGCTCCTTTTTGCAGGATTATTTAATGAAAAGAAAGATAAAAAGAACAGCATTTATCTGAAATATAAAGCTTTTGCAACATTATAAATGTCTATACTTGATCAATTTAATGCATTCTTGCTGAATAAATGTATTAATTTCTTTGAATTAATCATAAATTTATCTGTATTAAATTTAAATTGATCACAGGAATAAATTACATTTTAAAATATACTCAAATAGAAAACAGTTACTTAACATTTAAGTAATATTTAACAATATTACAGCTTATTTTGTATTTTTAATAACATAAATGCAGCCTTGGTGAGCAGAAGAGACTTCTTTAAAAACAATTAAAATAGTACAGTTTCCAAACTTTTGACTGGTATTGTGTATGTGTGTGTGTGTGTATATATAACAGAACTATATACAATCTTAGGGCTGTTTTCTTTTAGACATTTGTGCTCTCTTCCCCACCTTTCTGAATAGATTTCAGCAGTAAAGAGAGAAAGCATTTGCAGTGATGGTTTTTCTCCATTTACCTGACAATTTATAATGCTGCTTGTTCTTCCACGGAAAACCGAACCGATGCTTCTACTACAACCATAACTCATGTGATGTTATGTCAAATGCACAAGAGCAGCAGCGGTTGTTGCCAAGTACTTCTTTGCCTGCAATTTTTGTTGCGGCCGCGGTACATTATAAAAGTAGCCCAAAAAAACGCAACCCGCAGCTCCGCAACCTATCCCGCGACTCCTTTTTTTTAAATAGCCCAATTGTGCGGGAAAACCGCGACCCTGGCAACTATGCTCCTTCTAGTGCCGCTCATGCAGGCTCAGGTGCAGGTCGCGTGCAGCGCTGCAGCCACGTAAACAGAGTTTGCACTTCCCCCCTACTGACTTTCACTTTCGGACGGGTGCCCGAATATGGAAGTGAATGAGAGTTTGCGATTTTTTTTTATGCCTACGTGAAATTCTGCATCCATTGTACGATTTTTGTATTTATTTTTGTCCACCTCGGAAGGGCAACCTGAGTCGAGAAGGGCATATGGGCAGTTGCCCGGGCAACCTGAGCAACCCCCCTTTGCATTTTTAAATAAAATAATGGCATTTTTTAATCATTAACAATATACATATTTTTGAGTTTGACAACAAACATCGCTAAATACAGCTAAACAGCATATTTCAAAACATATTAATAATGAATAATTTCTGAACATTAACTCTAAGTCATTATTCACCGTTTTCTCATGGTTTCTCAAAATCATTCATAAAAGTATAAAATATAGTAACATATTTCTAATAGGGGCTAATTTTAGCGCACCCCATCTGCACCCCATCATTTAGCGCACTGGGATGTAAACCGCTGATTGTGTCTTCTGCTGGTTAGATCAGCATTAAAGAACGCTCTCAACTGTTAAATAAGAGATATAAGATTACAATAATATCAGATTTGTCTTATTTTAAATAAACACAAAAAAACAGAGATGAAAAATAAACTTAAGTAAGAAATATACTTTTGCTATGGTTTAATTTTGGCGCTATTTTCTCTCTAAATAATGTTGACATGGCAACTAGTAAATACACTAAGTTTCGTCATCCTGGCATGTGTGGAAAGTAGGGGTGTAACGGTACACAAAACTGATGGTTCGGTACGTACCTTGGTTTTGAAGTCACGGTTAGGTACGGGTTCGGTACAGCAGTTTAAAAAAATTGCTTTTTATTTATTTTTTTATTAAACAGTGGTTTACTGAAAAAAAATTTGTTGTTTGACCTTAAATGAATTCAATTATAACTAAAAGTTTCTTAAGGATAATGCTGTAAACTATACAGGAAGCCCTTACTTGCACATTATTACTATAGGGTGATTCTCCAACTATGGTACTTTTTCTTTTTCCTTGACAGATATTAAAAAAACAAAAAAACATTTTCACTTTTTTTTTTTCCACACTTACTACATGTGTAGGGGAACAATATATAAAAAAATCATTGTTCAATTCTGTTGTTTTATATAAAATAGGAGGCATTTTATATGCATTTTTTACTATTTTGCCTCTGTCCCTAGGCCAGACTTTGGGTCGTCAACCTTATCTCACTTCAAATCTAATACTGATATAATTTTTAATTCAAACAGAAACTATGCATTATAACCCAGTTCATTCAAATTTAATATATATTTTTTATATTTCTTTTCAATTTGATATATTTTAAACATGTTGAACACTTGTCCCTTGGGTTCACTGTCATTTCCACACCTCTGCATTAAATGCAATCCCAGGCTCAGTGTTCTAGATTTGTATACTCAGTAACTATAGTAACTGACACTCCATAGGAAACCACATGGCTGAATGAAAGAATGCTCCCAGCAGAGGTTAATAAATTGGAGATATATCAAGGTAAAAATGAGAAATACTGCGAGTATGTTTATTGTATGTCATTTCTGAACCGCTCATTATTCATTCTGACGGAAACTTTTCTGGATTTTTACAATTTCATCAGGTGATATTTGAGATTATTTAATGCTAACTCTAAAACTAACACTAACAGGCTAGTCAAACATGAGATATTAGAGGGAAAGGGGCAAAATGTCATTTCCACAACCGTCTTTTCCACATCTGTCTCCATGGAATTGATAAAGACAGGTTGGCTTGGCAAGGACATTGTCTGTGCTTAAAAGCAAAGTAGTTTGCCTGTAGTACTAAAAATATAGTGTAAACACATAAACTTTACATATAATGTCATAGAGATTTTTTTAAATTGAGATATTTTATTGTTTACAACAAATCTGACATAGTCTCTCTGTTGTTCTTTAAGATGGCACCCAAAACATCAGCAGAGAAGTCCAGACTATTCAGGGAAAGACTAAAATCTGATCCAATTAAATATGCTGACTTTCTAAGGAATTTGGCATATTTTAAACATGTTGAACACTTGTCCCTTGGGTTCACCTGTTCATTTGTGAGTGAACCTTGGCCCATATACACTGCTCTGGTTCAGGGAGTGGTGAAACGTTTCACATTTTCACTGAAATTATAATTTAGATTTTTTATGAAAACATGAGGATTGTGTTTATGATTTTGTTTTTGTTTCAAATCATTTGTGACACATGGAATGAGATATCTTTTTTATTACTACTGCTGTTAGGCCAGTTGTTCATCAATACACTATCCCTGTTTGAAAAAAAAAAATAAGAATAAACTTCAAACTTGAATTTGAGATTCATTTTGTCCTACACATTGAGGTCATGACTCACTTTTGCATTTCCATCATTTATAATTCTACTACAGGTTTTATATCTGAAATGTTATTTTCACCATAACCCGCATTTCCCTTGTCATTTCCACAACCACAAATATTTTTTGGTAAAACATGAAAAAAAAAAAAAAAAGTTAAGGTAATGATGGTGGTGGTGTGGTTTATTTAGCAGTTAAACATAAAGTATATGTATACGAGTTGAAAAATATCAGATTTGAAAATGTCAGAAATATGAATGAAAGGTTTCAGTGGCTTAGTGTTCAGCTTTTTTTGGTGTTAACTTTGTAAAATCTTAACAGTTGCATTTCAGATAAATAAATCAATTTACAATTTGGAAAGATGCAAGTGTAATGTTTAACCCAATATATTTATAACTACAAATATTTCAAAATTTTTGGTTGAAAACACATGTTCCCTTTCGTTCAGTCACTACGACGTAACGTTAGTGACTAACGAATGGGGGTTTCGCTTAGAAGCCTATCAACTTCGAGTTTAGAGAAAACGCCCAATGGCTTGCCAATGCCATGGGCATGCGGAATTTGCATACGTAACTCCGCCTCACTGCGTGAGTATATAAGGAAGTACGAGGCAATATCGCATTATGTTTCTGCTTTCGGAGCCAAGAGTACCTACCTCTTCACTCCTAAAGCCTTCTGAGACTCTGTCAGCTTCTTCGAGACGAGCAGCTTTCCAGTCCGTGTTCCTGATCTAGCGTGCCTAGCAAGTTCAATAGGGTCTGGTTGAACCGCTCGCATCCGCCATTTCCCTTGGGGTGATAAGTGGTGGTATGAGTCTTGGTGCAGCCATACAATTGACACAGCTCTCTAATCACCCGAGACTCGAAGTTTGGCCCTTGGTCCAAGTGGAGAAATTCAGGGCAACCGAACGGCTGGAAGACAGCTCCCCACAGGGCAGTAGCGGTGGTGTTCGCCGTCTGGTCCAGGGTAGGAATGGCCCAGGCGTACTTGGTGAATAGGTCGGTGACTACAAGGATGTTCTGATAGCGGTCTACCGGCCGACCCAACGTCAAGAAGTCCATTGCGACTATGTGGAGAGGGGCCTTCGCCTGGATGGGGACCATCGGTGCTCGTGCTTCCTTCCTGGCTTTGAACAGGGTGCAACAGGGACAGGCCTGTTCGAAAGTACGTACCGTTGCTTCCAGTTTAGGCCAATAAAAGTGTCGCCTCAGGAGGGACACGGTCTTCTCGTGCCCTTGGTGGCCCAGCTGATCGTGATAGGCTGTCAAGAGCCCTTGTACCTGGCCTTCGGGGACAACGATCTGCCGGAGTTCCTCGTCCAGCCCTGGACCTCGGACAGACCTACATAGCACTCCCTCCTTTACCCGGAGTCTGGCCCATTGTCCCAGCAGCTTCCCTCCTGTTCCCCCTTGGGTCCGTCGTTCGGTCAATGTCGGTTTTCGCCCCCGTTCCAGCCATCGTGTCAGGCTACTAATCTCCCCATCGGCCTGCTGTCGCTCCTTCCAGCGGTAGGGGTCCCATCCCCAGCTCGCAGGCATCGCCTCACGTTGAGCCCCAGGCGCCTCCACAATGCCCACCATATACTCTTCCCCCTCGGGGTCCGACGTGGGTTCCGGTGGATCCCTCGGGCCTTGGGCTTCCGGGAGTCGGGACAGGGCATCAGCGTTGGTGTGTTCCCGTCCTGGCCGGTACTGGAGCTGGTAGTTGTAATTGGCCAGCTGGGCCACCCAACGCTGCTCCACTGCCCCCAACTTTGCCGTCTGCAGGTGTACTAATGGGTTGTTGTCCGTTACTACCGTCACCAGCTTCCGGTAGTCAACGCAGAACCTCCATGCGCCTGTTTTCTTTTGCACCAACACAATGGGAGCTGCCCACGGGCTGCTGCTCTCTCTGACAACCCCTCGGTCGAGCATACCCTGTAGAAGTGTGCGGACCTCTGTATACAGGGTAGGCGGGACGGGTCGATACCTTTCTCTGCTGGGCTCTGCCTCCCCCGTGGGGATCCGGTGCTGCACGACATTGGTGCAGCCGTAGTCCTCCTCGTGTGCCGAGAAGACATGTTGCCACTTGCCCAGCAGGTCTCGCAACTTCCTGGCCTGTGCGGGTCCCAGCTCCTCCCCTTGCAGGGAATTTCCCCTCAGGTGGCCGGGCACCTCCTTCCCCAGACTCTGGGGCGACGAGCTCGCTTGGGTAAGGGCCACTTCCACCACAGCGGGGCGCACCTGGCGAAAGCTCACGTCCTTGTTCTCCCGCACCTGGTGGGGTTCTACCAGCGTCACCTTGACCAGCCGCTGGTGTTTGTGTAGGTGCACGACATGGGGCGTCCCGTTCCGAACTTTCACCGGGATCCGTCCTCTTCGTACTACGGCCAAGCCTCTGGCGACTTCAACCTGTTGGCCATCCCAGTGGGGCTCCACCAGCACCCACTCTTCTGGTCCCACGTCCCGCTGGGGGACTCGTACCCATACTAGGGCCTCGCTGTTCGCTGGCACGGACAAGGCGTACCGGCATGCTACCCGACCAGCTCCTTCGCGGCCTTGCCGGGCCCAGGACATCCAAATTCGTCGACAGTCAGCCGCGACACGTTCCCATTCCTGTCGTTCGGCCGGTGGGATCCTTCGAGCGGGCTTTGCCCGAAACAATTCTTCCCAACACGCTGATAATACGTTCATACCCAGTAGGGCCCGGTGACTCCCCAAGCAGTGGTCCTGTACGATGATCACTCCTTTCTGGGGCACGACAACTCCGTGGATCTCCAAGTCCGTCAGCCTGTAGCCAATGTAGGGGATGTCTAGACCGTTCGCTCCTTTCAGGGTGAGCCAGGGGGCCCTTGCTCGTCCCATTCGAACTGGGGTCGGTTGGGTCGATTAGGTCGCCTCCCTGGGTCCCTGTTCCCATCAGAGTATGCACGGTCCCGAGAGATGGGCCTCACCTCTTGCCTGGTAGCCCCGAGGCGTAGCTCGTCCACTAGCGTCTTGGATAGCTCCGCCATCTGCTCCCGGACGTCCTTAAGGAGTTCGAGCTTTAGTGTCTGTTTCCAATCCGCCATGTCGGGGACAGCCGCTGCGGAACTACTTACGGCCGCACACACAGGGAGCTCTTTCACCTCAGCCTGGTCGATCTCCAATGCCACCGCTTCTTTCTTTAAGTCTTCAAAGGTAAGTTCTGGCTCCCTTCTAAATTGTACTCTGAGACCCTGGCGTACTGGGCCTTCCCTTAGCCCCAGCAGGAATTGGTCCCTCAACAGGGTCTCGCTGTTGCCGAGACCATGGTCCGGGCGTCCCTGTAGCCTGGTAACCTGCTCTCGTAGTTGGAGGGCGAAAGCTCTGACGGATTGGCGGGGGCCCTGCTTGCTGCTGAAGAACTGGGCCCGGAGAACCGCAGTTGGGGTGACATCACCATACCTTTCCGTCAGGAATCTAAACACAGACTGAGCGGTGGCTCGGACGGCTTCGAAGGGCGGCTTGGACTTCCCGCCGTGCTTCTCCTTCAAGGGAGTTGAGAGCAAACTGCAGCTGTTGGGTCGCGCTCAGTCCCTGTTGCCCGGCCAGATACTCGATCTGAGCCCGCCATTCGGAGAGGCGTATCTCTGACTCACTTCCTCCATATTTCTGGACCCAGGGGTTTCCCATGAATACTGGCATGACTCGGGTGGGGCCTCCAGTGCCTCGTCGTCAGCCATCTGAGGATCCCTGGTCGCTCAACCCGAGGTGAAATCCTGCCGACTGCGCCAAATCTGTCACAGGTCGGAACGGGCCGTGTGAGTCCCGCTCCTCCCTTATTTTTCACCTCGGGGAGGTTCCCAGTGATACCCCAGACGACCAGACACACGAGGACACTGGAGTAAAGTTTAAAATTACAAGTCTTTATTAATTTACTTAAAATTGGGGGGAAGGGGAAGTGAGGGGGCTAAAATCCAAGAAGACTGGAGAGTGAGGACACCGCCTCAGAGCTCGCCGGCTCTCTCCGCAGGAGAACCTCAGATAAGTCGTTTCGTCCTTTTTCTCAATGTTTGGCTTCCATGTCCTGCTATGTGCTCACTTGTCTCTTTCTTTCTTTTTCCCAGGGCGGACCTTTCGGGGGATTTACGCCACGGCTTGCTCCTTCTCCTGAACACAAGGTTAGAATGGGTAAGTACAGGGGAACGGGGCGACAGGGGTACCTCTCTCTCTCGGGCGTGCTCCGACGGCTTCCTTTCAGAATGGATCAAGGGGCCGGTGTCATAGAAGTCGGTACCTCCGGGGCATCCGCTGGATCTGGGTCACTACTGGGACTTTTGTTTGGCATACAGGTAAGTATAACTTCGCTCAAAGGATATCACTCACAGACTCTGTAGACACGGTTCATCAGTTTCTCTCTCCTTGTTCCAGGCTCTGTGATAGCGGTGGCTCAGGGGGCTTGACCACGGCGGTGGTGCTGGATCGGGCGCTTCTCTAGATGGCTTCACACAGGTAAGTGCAGGTAAGTATGACTTTGCTCAATGGATATCACTCACAGACTCCGTAGACATGATTCATCCGTTTCTCTCTCCTTGCTCCAGGCTCCGTGATAGCGGTGGCTCAAGGGGGCTTGACCACGACGGTGGTGCTGGATCGGACGCTTCTCCAGGTGGTTTCACATATGTAAGTGTAGGTAAGTATGACTTTGCTCCGGGAGTATGTAGCGTTCCCCTCTCCTCTCCTCGGGCCCTGCACACGCACACACAATTTCCTCCGACACAAGCATGTATCAATGGCTATTCAAGAGAGTGCTTACTTGGCTCCGGTCGTGCTACCCCCGTAGAGACAGAGAGTAGGATGAGGTTCACAGCGTGAATGGTTAGGGCTAGTTACTCCGCCAGCTTCGGGATCGTACCTTCCCCAGAGAGTGGGTCAGCCTGGATAATGGTCTCTGGGACGACACGCACACACACAGCACAACACAGCAGATTCCAAGTGTACACTCTCAAAGTCAAGATGCTGACTCACCCACGGCACTCTACACACTAACCAGGTGCACTTAAGGTCCAGAGACCACTTTTCCCGCGTCGTTTATCTCGGGGGGGGGGGAGACCGCTGAAGCGCTGGTATAGCGAAGAACCAACGAAAAGGACGTTGCTGCTACACCACCCCGGCGGCTTTCACTGTCCGCCGTCTCTGGCTTTCCCACGCTCACTCTCCGCGGTGGGGCCACTTGTTTTCCTAGTTTCAACGTCACAAGGCTCACAGATGATAAACTTCCGATGAAGTTGTTACTGTATATGTTTCTCAGGGTACTCACACATTGATCAACCCGTGTGCTCGTCTTGTTCTCTCTTCCAGTGTCTGGCTCGCGTCCTGACCGCTGTGCTCTCTCTCCCGAAGGGATTTGCTCTTTAGCACTTCCGGCAACTGTCCTGCATGTAACTTCTCAGAATCGGACACACACTTGACACTTGAATCACAATGCAAAACTCGGTCTGTATTATACTCAGCCTCGTCTCTTTTCTTCTCTTTATAGCTCTCCGGATCTTTGATCGCTCAGTCCACAATATCCACCTCGTGTTATCCTTTGTTTGCCCAGATGCCCAGATCCTCTCGCCGCAACGGCTGGAAGCGGCTACCACCACGCTCAGCTTGAGCCCGACCCGGAACTAACAGCTGCGGCTGTGTGTGACCGCTGCAACGACTGACCCCCGACTGACTTCTGGAGGCCCTCTTTGTACTCCTCCTACCTCCCCTTCACCCAATTCGGAGATCGCGCTGTTTATTGGAGCACCTGCCGCCGATTCTCTATGATTTTTGGCGCGGGGACGGGAACCCGGAAGTAGTGGTGTTTGATCCGGGCGGAACAAATCTCTGCCACTATGGTTCCGCCCCAGGAAAACACACACCGTGACATCTATATATATAATCCATTCTGTATTGGACTTTGACCCTGAGCTATAAAATGAAGGAGGGAGACGAGAACGCGCTGCCTGGATCATTTATTGGAACATTTACGTAGAAAATATAAATAAAACATAAAAATATTGTCTAAAAAAAGTTGTCTGCGATGTCCTGCAATGTCCATCCCTATCCTACCCAAGAGCGTGTCATATACACGCTATAAAGTGCGTATCATCTGCATGCGAAAAACTGCGTAGTGTATACATTCCGCGACATTGCACACTCGTACTATTGATACGCATTCTCATGTGATCGTGTTGGTCTGCAGCAAGCAATTTGCATATCACCGGAGTTCGTCAACACTTAAGTACCACATCAATGCAAAGCATCCAGGAGTTAACGTTAATCCAGAGGTACGACCTAGCACATCCCATGATACCAACTCTATCAGTCAACGTCATCTTCAACACAAATTGGAGTAAACACTGAAAAGCAAATTTAGCAAATCTGCATGTGACTGACTGAGCAATGCCCTTGCTAAATGGATCACAATGTCCTGCAGACCAGTTTCCTTGTATGTACAGTGAAAAAAATCGGTGACGCTTTAGATTACGGCCCGGAAAGTACTGTGTAAGTAAAGATAATTTACAGCATAATTTTCGGTACTTATAGTGTAACTATAAAGTAAGTACGTGTAGGTATAAGGGAACAATATGTAATATTGGGGGAATAAAGGGTTAACTATCAGGAAAATTAACACATTATTTATACTCTAAGTATTTTTTAATTAAGGGGTAATTATCAGTGTAGTTACAGATTAAGTATGAATCTGCGGGCTGTAAATTAAAGTGTTTCTTGTTCCCCTCTTGTTTCGTGTAGTTACAGGGTAAGTACAATAAAAACACTTACACAATCTAATATCACTCGGAAACCTTTATTTAAAATATTTAAGTTTTTTAAAACAGATTTACAACACTTCTTCTTCGTTTCTCTTGCTTGGCTTTATCCTCGTCTTATTCCTCTACTTTTTCGTCCTTGACATCAAAACATCAAACAGCACATACAGCAATAACTACAGTAATCCATACGATCCCAATGGATGAATCAATGTCTTCTGAAGTGAAACAATAAGTGTTTGTAAGAAAAATAACAATATTTAAAATTTTAAACTGTTGGCTATCTCCCGTGTGTTTCAGATGAAACTTGCACGAGAATGTCATGAAAGCTGGAAGCTTCTTTACATGCTGGTAACAGCTCATCGGATGCGAAAATATTAGTAAATATGAGAGCATTTCTTGGTGTACTTTTTATTTGAATAAATAATAATACAAAATATCAGAAGACCTGGGATTCTTCTTAAGATCTATCAGTGGAAATAACGATAAAGAAGAAGAGGAACAAGAGGAAAACAAGCAAGAGAAGCAAAAAAGGGACAAAACGTGCTTCTTTCTGTCGAGACGCTATTATTTGAAATGAAAAGTTTATTTTAAAAAATTTAATAAGAAGTGTCAAATCTGTTCTGGATTAAGTTGTTTTTTAAATAAATATTTCTGTGTGATATCAGATTTTGTATGTGTTGTTTATTGTGCTTACCCTGTAACTACACGGATAATTACCCCTTAATAAAAAAATATTTACAGTATAAATAATGTGTTAATTTTCCTGATAGTTACCCCTTTATTCCCCCAATATTACATATTGCTCCCTTATACCTACAGGTACTCACTTTATAGTTACACTATAATTACCGAAAATAATGCTGTAAATTGTCTTTACTTACACAGTACTTTCCGGGCCGTAATCTAAAGCGTTACCAAAAAATCTTCCTGAAGCACTTTTTAATTTATTTCCTCAGCATATTAGGTCATATTGTTTATTGTTATGGCCAAAATTTGAACAGTGAAAATAATAATAAAAGAGTTTTTGAACTTTAATGTCACTAATGCTGAATATTCATTGATTCATTTGAATTGAAATATTTAAAATACTTTAATAACAAAAAATATGTATGCGATTAATTTAGATTAATTAATCACAGAGTATGTAAGATTAGATTAAAATGTTTAACCCCTTACCAGTCACCCCCACTTTTGGCAAAGGAGTGCAAAATGACATACCCAAAATAAAATTGTTGCTGCTAATGAGTCCTTCTGACTACACACAAATCAAAGGTATCATTTGAAAGCTGACACTTGACAGTTTACCATGAAAGACTCAAAATTACTCTAGAAATTACTAGTAGAGAGATAAATAAGCTCAAACACAATGGACAATTGAAAAAAATAATTATAACGGTTTATGAACAAGAAAAATACATAAGGCAGAAATATATATGGATCTGGAAACACAAGTAAACTAAAGCCACATGTCTTTTAAATGTACGTTTCAAATTTGAAGTTGATACAAGCCAAAATGACTTTTTTACAAGCATTTAGTTCTGAGTATGTCTAGGCACCTTTCCAAAAAGGCCACTTGGAGACTCCAAAGGGACACTTGGTAACCACCTTTTACCATGAGGTATAACCAGTTAGTTTGATCCTTTCAATCTATTTTCTCATTACAACATGACAAAGCTCAATTTATATACTTTCTCTGGTATATTTTTCACCCCTAAATGTTTATAAAAATGCATGTATGTGCATATTTTTTTGTAAAATAATATTTTTTTGAAAGAGCTCCAAAAGGACACCAAAGTGACACTTGGTAACGTATAAGACGTTTAACAAAGTCTTTGTTCACTTCCATTAATTTAAAGGTTTAGAATAATGACATACATTATTTAGCAAATAAAAAGTTTTATTTATGTATATATTGTATACAGCAACAAACATCTGTTCCTTAGTTATTCAACACAGTGATAACCCCCCCCCCCAAAAAAAGGACTATTTACAAAGTACTGAGTTTGTCTCGGTCTTCCTTTCTTTCCTCCTCCCCTGGAACTTCTGGAGGCAGCGAGAGATGTTGCAGCCAGGCAGGGACGTTTTGTCGGTTGTCCAGAGGCCTCTGGTACCCAGTCATCATCTGAAGTTTCATCACTGTTGAATTACACAAAAAGGATTAGAAATAAACCCAACACAACTGTTTATCTTACACATAGAAAAAACTACAGCAATTTACTCCCATACACACTCTATTGTTGCCCTGATGGCACATTTACATCAACTTACTGATTTTCTATTCAAATTCAAAGAATCATTCACATACAGTGATCTACCTACATACCCACTCTAATGTTGCCCTGATGGCACATTTACACAAGCTTACAAATTTTCTATTCAAATTCAAAGGATCTTTCACACACAGTGATCGACCTCCATACCCACTCTGTTGTTTCCCTTATTGAAACATTTACACTACCAGCTAATGACTCAGACTGTAATCAGACAATAATCATACCCCAAAACAGTTTCTTCTCTCAAGAAACATTTCTTGCTTCACATTATTTGCTTACCACAAAGTACTGCGCTGTCTCTGTCTTCCTTTCTTTCCTCCTCCCCTGGAACTTCTGGAGGCAGCGAGAGATGTTGCAGCCAGGCAGGGACGTTTTGTCTGTTTTCCAGAGGCCTCTGGTACCCAGTCATCATCTGAAGTTTCCTCACTGTTGAATTACACAAAAAGGATTAGAAATAAACCCAACATAACAGATTATCTTGCACAGAAAATAGCACATATTATTGCATTTTTTCCTCTGACACATTTGGTCTGAACTTTGTCCTGCTTTCTACATACACAACTGTACATACATAAAGTTATATGCTCAAGTACGTTGTACAGGGTTTCTTCTAGAGGTTTACCAATACTCCCATGTCACATTTCGATAAATAGCACAAAACTGAACTCACAATACAATATTATTGCGATACTCCAAGGCATATTGTAAACAGGATAACAAAAAATATACCGAAATGCTAAATTTGTATTACATTGGGGTGGATATGAATAGGCTTGGACCTGGTGCTGATAACCAAACGCACAGGACAATGGTGACAACATAGTAAAAACTATTCTGGTGATAATAGCCGAAAAGACTGAATTATTTTAGACAAATATGCTTACACTCTCACCCACTCACTGACTAGATATATTTAAAATATTGCTGGTCACTTTTTAGTGGCAACATAAGACATTTGTCATTATCAGGTCCCACAAATATTCCCCCATTGCATTATTATACATTATATTCAACATTTTATAGTAATTGAATGTAGTACTGACACTAAAACACTGTGAAATTTAACTTTTTCCTCACACTGTCATTTTTATTTTGGGTGAAATATACACAATACAGATTTTCACTATCCACGATACATTGTTACAACTTACATCACTAGCTTCTAACTCAGAACTTGAATAAAAAAGGAATTTTGCGGTACTTGAATGTACTAATAAGCCGTAATAGTGTAGAAACACAAAACTACAAAACAAAGCAACAAAAACATACTAAATGTAGACACTTACCGATCTAAAACAGGATCGAGACCTTCCAAAAACATTTCCTCTTCTTCAGAGTCGACGCTGGATACAGCACTCTCTTCTGATTATTACACATTTTCTTCATCACTGCTTCGCAAAAGTTCTTCCAATGCAGCAGCAGGAGAAAATAACTTCTGTCTTCGACGTGGATCCATTGCAGGCGAATGCTGACAGAGCGAGCGCTAGTGAGCAAGTGTAGCAAGGGAACCTCTATGCGTCACGAGGGGCGTGCGTGAGTAATTTTCCAGGATGCAAATGGTTACGCAAACAAAAATACAATGTGATACTCGCGAGATTTATGCTAATCAACACATCGGCGTATTCGTTATTGCATAGACTACATGTTAGATGACAACACAAGACTTTCCCATTGCTGTTTTTTTTTTTTTTTACCAAACACATTTGCATGTGGATAATCATGCGTCACAAAAAGTGACTGTCATCTTTCAATCTTTTCTAAAATTGCGTGGCTAGTTTTCATCAGATATCTTCTGGGCGGTTCTCATTCAGTTCCAGACACTCTACTAAATACATTGATACGTTATATTTCATTGAATAATGCGCTTCATGCGTACAGTTCATCAAATAAACAGGACAGCGTCCTCGTGATTAGTAAACTTCAGGAAGTAAACAACAGAAGTTCTATAGCTTTTTTTACCAGTTTGCTTGTTTTTGGACAAATATTTACTATGGACATCGTACACTGGACTCTTCCCATGGAAAAAAGGTCGAAGTCACCATTATTCTGCCAAACATTACATTTCCAAAGCACAAAAAGGTAAGGGACCCCCCTCTCTTTGTTGTCATATCACATTGTTTAGATTCATACAGAATGACAAAAAAACGTTGCAAAGTTATCTTGATTGTATAATACTTATACAGATACGAATCTGCAGTCTCTTATCTTTCAAACAATGCACTGGTTGACCTTATTACTTGACAAAATGATATTGTAAACTAGCGATCAATGTAAACACTATCAAACGCGGGGCCGTCGGCGATCTCTGTACACAAAGGGGTTAATGAATTGACAGCCCTAATATATATATTTATTTATTTATTTATTTTTACAAGCGAACCCTGGTTTTGTACATAGTTATTTGTGGTCGCACTTGTGGACCATGTTCAACCTTGCAATAAAAAAATTATCATAAAAAAAAAATATATATATATATATATATTTAATCTCCTGGGACACCAGTGACTTCCAGGAAAGGCTGGATGACAACCAATGAAGATTAGTGATGCTGGAAAGACAGATGACCTCCAGGAAAAACTGGTGTGGGTGATTGAGGCTAGCAACCCCATTCACAGCACTTGCAAGAGGGCACCAGCACAAGCTACTGAACTTATCGAGCAATACCCCAGATTGTCCTGAGAGGTGGGGAGGATGAGAGGCTCAATGGGACAGATACAACGCTAGCAACCACGGAAAGAACATGCCGAGACGGTTTACCCAAACTACTATTAGGGAGCAACAGTTTAGGACCCAAGACCAGATGTGAAGAATGAAGACCATGAGTCAGGAGTGTGATTAATCATTTAATTTTTTTTTTACTGAAGAATAGTTTGCAGTTTTATCAGCAGAAGCCAACTTCAAGTCTCTCAAGGAGTTTGTAGGCCACACGCTCTCTCCCTCTTTTCGTACAAACGATTTCTCAACAAAATTATCTTTTCAAGGTCTAGGTCATTACTTCAGGTTGAATGTTTCTGTTTGGCTAGTGGAAAATAGATAGTCATAGTAAATTTCCAAACATTGTCAGTTAATCAGATGCACGTCTCCATTGAGGCTTTCATCTCGGAATTAGGCACATAATGACCTTCCAGGTCGGGAAGAGGCGCCAGCTTGTCCAGAAAACACTTTCCCTAGTATGTACACCTTCAATACTGATCTGCAATACAGTACACTATCGCACATATACAGATACACAGCTTATCCAAGGTTTGAGTTGGTCGAGCTCCAGCTCTGTCCAGAAACTTTCCCAAAACATACTGATATCATGTTCTTTCTCTCAGTAAGAGGTACAGACAATATTCATCTTCATACTTTCGTGTTTAGTAAAAAATAAATAATATAAATGAAAGACAAATCCATATTTCATCTCTGGAAGCCCCCCTTAGGCCAATTTAGTGTCCAATACAATATATTTTTCCTTCAAGGATTTCACTTTAACAGAATATCCTACAAAGCACATAGTGCATTATTGACCTTCAGAACATCATAGTTGTCTATTATTAATCTTGGCCAATTTGGTTGTATATTGACTTGACTGATTACAAAACAAGTACATATTTATTTTTTGGAAGCCAGGCTAATTAAGCAAATACTGTTACTGCATTCCTGATATGTTAGGGGTGTGTGATACCTCCAAAATCTAAACAAATTTCACCTCTCAAATACAGACATTGCCTGTAATCATAAATACCAAGATATATCATTCAAAAATAGGGATTGTAAATCCACTCCTTTCAATACACCCCTTACATATCTAATCACTTTAAGTTTCTACATAAAACATCCTTCAGTTTATAGTCTACAGACATATATCATGTACACTTTAATTAAATTAACATAAATCTAGACTTGTTAATGTTAAAAACATTTCATCAAAATTACATAATTATCAAAACATATAAATTCAACAATGGCTTGTTCAGTTATTGTCTTACACTCATTGTTATATCATGACATTACTGTTAATCATACGCAATACCTAATTACTAAAAAAAATTACTTTTCATAAAATGTAACAGTACTCAGACCATGTTAACTGTACAACATTCAAAATCAAATAATTAGGACTTCCTTTAAATTCAATTTTGTTCTTAATGCCTTGTCCATTAAAGGGGTCATGAACTGCATTGTTTTATTGTTCCCTGGGGTGCACTTATAATGTTAGCACGCTTTTTACATAAAATTTTTTTCATAATTTATAAATAAAAGGCATTTTTCCTTCAGGGAACGAGGGTTACATACGTAACCGAGACGTTCCCTTTCAGTCGGTCACGTTCGATGTACGTCGGAAATGACCGACGAATTGGGATCCCTACCAACACGCCAGGGATGCTTGCCCTTCCAGTGTATTGCCTGAGCTCGCTGGACCACTCCTATGTTGGAGTGGGAGTCAGGGCACCCGGCAGGGAAGGACAGTCACTGCTGTTCCTGCAAGACCCACTCAGCGTGACTATTGGAAAACGCTGGGAAAGCATGCCCGTCTCAAGGAGATGGCACGCTGCAGAGCCACGTCCTTCAATGGAAGGAGAGGTGGCGAAATACACATAAGGACTTACCTATCAGGGTAGTGCTACCTATGGCAGTGTCTGGGGTGGATCCAACCTGGTCCCAGGGGGGAAGAACACGCCCAGAGACGACAGAGCGGGGCTCTGTCAAGGGAAAGACACAGGGCTAGCCGAGTAGTGTAGCTGGTACCGTGGAGAATACACATAGGGGGTAGCCGTTTGGGGACCGCTACATATGGCACCCAGCCTACACACACGTTCCACAAGCATACTGGTGCAGGCCTGGTGTCAGACGGCCGCAATGTCTGGCACTGAAGGGGTGGCGGAGGATTAGGGTTAGCCGTTTCCAGGGAACTCAACTGGAGCAAATAGACGCACGTATCCGGCCCGTGGGCGGGAGTGGCGTTGCAAGCCGACACTAGAACGGGTACTTATCGCTACTGGCCACTGGGGGCGAGGATGTGGGAAGATACCGGCTCTACACAGAAGCTATATAATCTAGCGAACGTGTTAGGTGTCGCCCAGCCCGCAGCTCTACATATATCTGTCAGCGAGGCGCCTTGAGCCAGCGCCCAGGAGGAAGCTACACTCCTTGTGGAGTGCGCTCGCAACCCGAACGGGCAAGGCACGTCTTGGGACTGGTAAGCCAAGACGATAGCATCCACTATCCAGTGGGCTAACCTCTGCTTGGAGACAGCATTTCCCTTCTGCTGGCCTCCGTAACAGACGAAGAGCTGCTGTGAGGTTCTAAAGCTTTGAGTCCGGTCAACGTAAGCGCGAAGAGCGTGTATGGGACATAAAGCTGGGTCTGCCTCCTCCGAAGGCAGCGCTTGCAGGTTCGCCACCTGGTCCCGGAAGGGAGTGGTGGGAACCTTGGGCACATATCCAGGCCAGGGTCTCAGGACAATGTGAGAGTTGGCCGGCCCGAATTCTAGGCAAGATTCGCCGACCGAAAGTGCATGCAGGTCCCCTACCCTCTTGATTGAGGCTAATGCCGTCAGGAGTACTGTCTTCATGGACAGAATTTTTTGCTCAACAGACTGCAAAGGCTCAAATGGAGGATCCTGCAGTGCTCTGAGCACCAGGGCTAAGTCCCAAGAGGGTAACAAGGTTGAACGAGGAGGACTCAGTTTCCTCGCACCCGTTGAGGAACATGACGATTAAGCCGTGCTTACCAATTTTTTACTTTTTTTATGATTTTTGGTATATTTAAGGCTATTATGACGTACACTTTGAGGGTGGAGGGAGACAGCCTTCGCTCCAACCCATCCTGCAGAAAGGAAAGCACGAACACCTTCGGGGGTCTTCCTGGAGGTGTTCGCCCGGAGGTGTCGGCTGACGAGAGAGCTGGTTCAGCGCACCTGGGATGTGAATGGCACGAAGTGACCTCACAAACTTCTGATTCCACAGGAGGAGATTGCGGGCGAGCAGGAGCATGCAACGGAAGCGTAGACCAGCCTGTTGGTTAGTGTACGCAACGGCCGCAGTGCTGTCCGAATGGACCAGTAGGTGGTTACCCCAAAGCGGCTTCTTGAACCGGGCCAGGGCAAGATGTACCACCAGTAACTCTAGGCAATTGATATGCCAACACAGTTGGGGCCCCGTCCACACACCCGAAACTGCGTGACCGTTGTACGTGGCCCCCCAGCCTGTGGATGAGGCATCCATGGAGATCACAGCATGCCTGGACACCTGTTCTAAGGACACTCTGGCCTGGAGAAACGAGGGGTCCGCCCACGGGTTGAAGGTTTGGCGACAGTAAGGAGTAACTGAGACCTGGTACCTGCCACGCCCATCTCGGACTCGGTCGTGTAACCAGCACTGAAGCGGTCTCATATGAAGCAATCTGAGTGGCGTTACCGCGGCTGCAGATGCCATATGCCCCAGGAGCCTCTGAAAAAATTTCAGTGGGAACGCTGTCCTGCCTTTGAAAGTATTCAAGCAGTTCAACACTGTCCGGACTCGCTCTGGTGTGAGGCGCGAAGTCCGGTTGACCGAATCCAGTTCCATACCGAGATAAGAGATCCTCTACGCGGGGCAGAGTTTGCTCTTCTCTCGGTTGACCCGAAGGCCCAACCTGAGATGGACGGCCTGCTGCTATTAAGCCAAAACAATGGTGTCCACGATCCAGTTAGACAGCCTTTGCTTTGAGAGAGAGCCCTTCATCCATAATGGTGACGAGTCTGCTTACAGACTGGAGGTTGAACAGCTGGCTGTCTGGTGCAGTTATAACAACCTTGAGCTCAACACGCTCAAAACGGTGGAGATGATTGTGGACTTCAGGAGGAACAGCCCAGCTCTCCCCCCACTCACCATCATGAACAGCACTGTGGAAGCAGTGGAGTCATTCAGGTTCCTGGGCACTACCATCTCTCAGGACCTGAAGTGGGACAATCACATTGACTCCATTGTGAAAAAGGCCCAGCAGAGACTGTACTTCCTTCGTCAGCTGAGGAAGTTCAACCTCCCACAGGAGCTGCTGATTCAGTTCTACTCGGCTGTCATTGAGTCTGTTATGCACTTCCGTCACTGTCTGGTTTGGTTCAGCTACCAAATCTGTCATCAAGTGACTACAACGCACAATCCGGACTGCGGAGAGGATTATTGGTGCTCCCCTGCACCAAGAAATATTCAGCACCAAGAAAAATTCCTTGTGCGTGCAAGCACACTTGGCAATAAAGCTCTTTCTGATTCTGATTCTGATTCTTCCCTTCCGCTCTCCACCATAACAGACAAGAGCTGGTCTGAGGTCCTGAACACTGCGTCCTTTCTACGTAAGCACGGAGGGCGCGTACTGACAGAGCAGCGCCAAGGCTGGGTCTGCCTCCTCCAAGGGCAGCGCTTGCGGGTTCACCACCTGGTCCCTAACGGGGTGGTGGGAACCTTGGGCACATATCCAGGCCGGGGTCTCAAGATCACGTGAGAGTAGGCCGGCCCGAACTCCAGGCACGCTTCGTCAACCGAAAATGCCTACAGGTCCCCTACCCTCTTGATGGAGGCCAATGCGGTCAGGAGCGAAGTCTCCATTGACAAGAACTTAAGCTCGACTGACCGCATAGGCTCAAGGGGAGACCTCTGCAGAGCAACTAAGACTACTGAGAGGTCCCCAAGAGGGTACGAGGGGAGAGCGAGGAGGATTCAGTCTCCTCGCTCCCCTCAGGAACCTGATGAACAGGTTGTGCTGACTTAAGAGGTTAGGTTCTGTTCCCCAAGAGGTCGTGGTGGGCAGATATTGCGGCCACATATACTTTAAGGGTGGAAGGAGAACAGCCTTCGTTCCAACCCTACTTGGAGAAACGAGAGCACAGACCAGACCGGGCATCTCCAGGGGTCTTCTTGGCAAGAAGACACCAGGTGATGAAGAGGTTCCACTTCAACGCATAGGCGAAAGCTCTGCCCTAGTGGAAGTGCTGGTATCCACCAATAGAGGTGGTAGGGTACTCAAATCTGCCGAACCGTACTGCCAGCAACTCGAGGCAATTGACATGCAGGAGTTGCAGGGGTCCTGTCCAGGAGCCCGCGGCAGCACGTCCATTGCACATGGCACCCCAGCCCATGGATGAGGCATCTGTTGACACAACAATATGCCTGGAAACTCATCCTAAGGGCCACCGGCCCATAGAAATGAGGTTCGGCCACGGGGTGAGGGTCTGCAGGCAGGCCCGAGTCACTGGAACCCGAAGCGTGCCCTAATGCCAGGCCCATCTAGGGACTTGATCGCGAAGCCAAAGCTGAAGCAGTCTCATATGAAGCAATACGAGCGGCGTTACCGCGGCTGCAGATGCCATATGCCCCAGGAGCCTCTGAAATAACTTCAGTGGGACCGCACTCTTGCTCTCGAATTCACAAAGGCAAGTCAGCAGTGAATGCTTACTTGCTGGTAAGCAGTACGCACATGGCGACCGAGTCGGAAACCATACTGAGAAAAGAGATCCTCTGCACGGGCAGAGTGGCTCTTCTCCCAGTTGACCCGAAGGCCCAGACGGGCTAAGTGCCGGAGCACTTGGACTCTGTGTTCGCACACCTGCTCTCGAGAGTGACCCAATATGAGCCAGTCGTCGAGGTTGTTCAGGATGCGAACCCCATGCTGCCTGAATGGCGCAAGGGCTGCCTCGATAGACTACGTGGAGTCACGAGGGGACAGAGCTGGCCCGAATGAGAGGACCGCGTACTGAATGTCCGCCCCTCGAAGCAAACCGTAGGAACGGTCCGCGTCGAGGAAGGAGACATGGAAGTAAGCGTCCTTCAGGTCAATCGCTGCAACCAATCTACCGGACGAACGCGTCCGAGGAGGCGTTCGCTACCAACATCCTGAACGGAAGCCTGTGAAGGGATCGGTTCAGGACGGACAAGTCCAGGATTGGCCATAATCCACCGGTTTTCTAGGGTACAATGAAGTAAGGGCTGAGGAAGCCGGACATCATTTTGGCTGGAGGGACAGGCTCGATCGCACCCTTTGCCAGTAGGGTGGCAACCTCCGCACGCATGACTGGGGCCTTTTATTGGGCCCCACCATGGAGCACGGACTCCCCGGAAGCGGGGAGGAGCCTGCGCGAACTGAATCGCGTAGCCGTGCCTGATGGTCTTTGCGACCCAGCGGACAGTCCCTGAAGCTGTAGCCAGGCTCCCAGGAACTGACCAGTGGGGTCACTCGAACCACAGACGTACCCCGGGTTGGGCAGCGAGGCAGCGAGACAGCGTGACTGGCCCGGACGAGGGAGGCGTAGCTTCCCGGTGTGGGGGCACAGTCAGCAGCTGCATCCTGACAGAGGAGACCAGGGAAGGACGCACGTTCCACTGGGGTCTGCTCTGAGAGGAGGCTAGCAACAGAGAGGGACGAGAACGGCATGGCCCGGGGGGCGGCACACACTGCCATCAGCGGTCTCTGGGACCTCAGAGATGGGGACACCAGTTCTTTCCCAGTGCCGCCAGCCCGGGGGCCAGCAGCAGAAGGATTTTCCCCCGGCCCTCCACCGGGGGAAGGAGAGGCACTGCTACCATCCCCTGGAAAGAACTGGGACACATCTCTGAGTTGTCCACCTGACCCGGGCCTGACGTTTAACCTGACGTTAACCGGCCTGACGTTTAACCAGGCTGGGGAGCGGACTGGGCGTCATCCTGCAACCACCTCCACGGCGCGGCCCAGGTGAAGGCTGCTGCTGGGGCCGGGCGGGAGGAGGGAGAGCGCCCTCGGCAACAAGCGGACTGAGGCGACTGAGCCGGAGCCGAAGAGGCCAGCCTGGGAAATGGGCGAGTTGAGGAGGTGGGCTCACTCAACCTCCCCCACATCACCAGGTAAAGCCAGGTGTTTCTCCCGGACCACAGCTATGGACATCGCCACCGAGGGAGCGTGTGGCCACCTTCACCGCCCGGAGGGCTGGATCAGTGGTGGCACACAGCTCATTGAAGAGCCCTGGGTCGGCTCCACCCATGTGCATGTGCAAAGGGGCGGCAGCCTGCCCCATAGCTCTGCAGGACCACGCCACCGAAGTAGACGAGCCCACAGGCTTTGGGAGGGTGTTTAAGATAGCCACGCCACTTCAAAGCCCTCTGTGGACACCGTAGTGCGCAACAGAGAGTTCAACAGTGGGAGGGGGGCCCCAGTGTACCCAAGGCCGCGGCCCCATCAAGGGCAGAGAAGGCGGAGGAGGCCACCAAACGGTCGCAGGAAGCACGGGGACTTCCGGGACCACGTGACCTCCTCATGCACCTCGAGAGCGAAAGGCATCGGGGGCGGGGCTCAACAGCTGTTGGGTGCCGCCCCCATAAACCGATCGCGCAACCACGAGTACACGCGATAGGGCGGAGTTCCACACCAGCGCGAGTCTCGCGGCTGCCTGAGATAACCTGGCTGTCAACTCTAGGTCGGATCAGGCAGCGCTAGCACACCCGAAGGCGGAGCACAACCTAATCGTCCTCCCCAAAGGACTCTAGCCCACCTTGGGATGCGACGATCGACATCTCGCTGCTATCTGGAGTGTGAACGAAACGAACGAGGCGTCAGAGACGGGCGGCTTTTTCAATCCAGCACTCGCGGGAAGCGGTGTGCGAGAGGGGGGCGTGGCCCGAGGAACGTATCGTTGGGGTTCTTAATACCACAGCACCGCCCTCAGGTCACCCTGGCCACCAGTCAAAGTACCTCTTCACTCGGAGATGGTAGATTGGGATGTGGCAGAGGGGACTCTCTTCTCACGGAGATCACTGAGTCTCGACCGCGACATCGCGATGGTCATGTTCCCGCAGTGGGAACATGACGCATCCACAAACACTGCCGAACGTGCTGAAGCCCAAACACATCGAGCAGTGAATGTGTAGACAACCAGCCATTGAGTGATGATAGTCTGCTAACTATCTCATCACTCCTTTTTACAGGGAGCGGTCCAGAACAAAAAACAGCCTCAGACATCGTACTAGCGAGTTCACACACCTCTTTAATGTTAACTTTGGTGATCTCCGACTGGCGAAGTCGAACATCATTAGTGCCGACGTGAATAATAATCTTAGAGAATTTACGATTAGCTTTAGCCAGCACTTTTATATTTGCTTTGATGTCAGGTGCTCTGGCTCCCGGTAAACAAGTGACTATGGTGGCTGGTGTCTCTATCTTCACGTTTCGTGTAATAGAATCGCCAATGACTAGGGCACTTTCAACAGGATACTCAGTGGGTGCTTCACTGAGAGGGGAGAACCTGTTTGATGTTCTAACTGGAACGGAAAAGCGGTTCTTTGGTCTGCGACTATGCTGCCTCACTGTTACCCAGTTTCCCTGCTGCGAGGGCCCTGCAGCCAGAACCGAAGAATGTACAGAGTTCACTAAGCTATTCGCATCCAAATCAGTGTCTAAAACTGTTACATGCGACATGCAGTGCAGGTGATAATGACAGGAGAAGACATGACTTACCGTGTTTGTTGATTAATCCAACTTACCACTTACCACAATCGTTTGCTGGACACAATTTACTAATCCAAGTTATAAAGGTCTGAACTGAATATGAAAATATAAAAACTTGAATTTATAAGCTGCATCTCTACACAAGGGGACTAGCTAACGTTACTTTCAAGAGAACAGCAATTTAGTAAGTAGTGAAATACGTTTTCCATTGTTAATCATGCAATCTCTGAACTTGTGATCACCTGTTGTATGTTTAGATCGCACATCTAGTGTACATTTTGAGAATAGCAAGCACAGCGCACCTGCAGCATAGCTAAACTAACGTCTCGGGTTACGACTAGCCCTTGTTCTCCGAGAAGGGAACGAGACACTGTATCGTCGTCATGACGGCCCCCAGTGTAGCGTGTCTGAAGCATGAATGAAATCTATGATTTCACGACGACGACGCAGTGTCTCGTTCCCTTCTCGGGGAACAATGGTTACAGTCGTAACCGGAGAGGTTCCCCTTCGAGGGAACTCGCACTGCGTCGTCGTCGTGAGGACACTCTGGGTAATGAAATGCCCACTATGCCATAACGTTATCACGCCCGGCCTAGTGTGAAGCTGGGAGACCAGGCACACTCAGGATGCGAGCACTCTGGCGCCAGGCATCACAGGGAGTTGCAGACTGTAGAATCGTATGATGGTGTGCGGGGTGACCCACCCGGCCGCCTCAGAAATCTCCTGAAGTGAGACGCCAGAAAAGAGGGCCACCGAGGAGGCCATGCCCCTGGTGGAATGAGCCCTCACGCCCATAGGTGAAGGCAAATTGTGCACCTGATAAGCCGTGGCTATAGCCTGGACAATCCAATTGCTGATTGTCTGTTTCAATGCAGGCAGCCCTTTCTTGGATGAGCCAAGCACACCAACAACTGGTCTGACTTCCTCCACTGTGAAGACTTCTCCAAGTAAACTCTTAAGGCTCTGACCGGGCAGAGCAGGTGAAGTCTACCCTCTTCCGCCATGAGGTGTAGGATGGAAGGCCTGAAGAACCACTGACTGTGCCACATTAGATGGCACCCTGGGCACATAGCCTGGTCTTGGATGTCTTGGATGGCCTTAAATCCGCCGGGGGCAAACTCCAGGCAAGTTGGTGTTATCGGCAAGGCCTAAAGATCCCCCACTCTCAGCAGAGAGGTGATAGCAAGGATAAAGGCCACCTTAAGGGTCAGGTTCTTTGCCTCAGCCGACTCCAAGGACCATTCAAGTACCACCGCCAGCTCCCAGGTTGGAACTCTGGAGCGAGTCGCAGGCCTCATCCTCCGAGCCCCACGGAGGAACCGTACAACCAGATGGTGCTCCCCCAAAGGCCCATCACCTACAGGCGAGTGGAAAGCCCCAATGGCAGTCACATATACCTTAAACATGGATGGGGTATGACCGGCTGAGAAGCGGTCTTGGAGGAACTCCAGCACTGAAGCCACTGGGCAGTTAACTGGGTCCACCTCACGCTCTCCACACCAAGTGGAAAACCACATCCAGGCTGTACAGTCTCCTGGTGGAAGGAGCCCTGGAGCTGAGTAAGGTCTCGACAACACCTGCTGACAGGCCAACTTCTAGGTACCAAGCCCCCTCAGGGGCCAGACCCAGAGGTTCCACAACTCTGGCCGGGGGTGGAATATCGTGCCCCTGCCTGAGACAGCAGATCCCTCCTGCCATGGGAGGCTGTCTAGCAGTGCTGCAATGTCCGAGAACCCGGGTCGGCCAGCAGGGTGCTACTAGAAGTAGGCTGATCCCTTCTTGGCAGACCCGCTTCAAGCAGAGTGATCGGGGGAAATGCGTGCAGACGCTGCCTTGGCCATGTCTGCATCACGTCTGAAATGAGAAGAGATCCACTTCCACTGGGCCGAATCCCTTGGGGTGGAGTCGCCACTCCCTGGGCCTCAGCTCCTGCCTCGTCAGGACGTCTGTTCCCTGGTTTTGGTCCCGGGGATGTACATTGCTCTGAGAGACGACAGTTTCCCCAGAGACCACAGGAGGATCTGGTGTGCCAGTCTGCATAGAGGGCGTGACCTCACACCCCCTTATGATTCAGATATGAAACTACAGACGTACTGTCTGTCCGTATCAGTACATGGTGACCGCGGAGGTCCAGGAAAAAGCTCCTCAGAGCTTTGAAGACCACCAACATTTCCAGGCAGTTGATGTGCCCGGAGGAATGGCAGGCATCTGTTGAAACGGTTTTCTGGCAACATGATGCTCCCAGCACGGGCCCCTGGGACAGGAACCAAGGTTTCTTCCATATGACGAGGGAACAAAGGCATCTGCATGTAACCCTGATCAATCGGAACGGATTCCCCCTCGGGGAAAACCCCTTGGCTCTTAGCCACCACTGTAGTGGTCTCATGCGCAGCAGGCCAAGAGATATTCTGTTGGACACAGCTGCAATGAGCCCCAGCAGTCTTAAAACTGCTTCACACTGTGGCCTAGCTTCATTTTAGAGACCACCGCCCATATGGACTTGATACGTGCGGGAGACAATTGTGCCCACAACGTAGTGAATCCCATACGACTCCCAGGAACACGGTTCTCTGAGAAGGGGTCAACACGCTCCTGCGTGTCGAGTCTCAAACCCAAGCACTGAGTGCAGCCAAGGACGAAATCTTGATGCCGAACTGCTGCTACTCGCAACTGGGCCTATATGAACCCAGTCAACGATGATGCAGTTCAGTACACGGATGCCCCAGAGACTCAGTTGGAGCCAGAGCTGCATCCATGCAACTGGGAACGTGCGAGGGGAAAGAACCAGGCCGTACAGAAGAACCCGATATTGGTAAGCTTCGCCCCCGAAAGCGAACCTCAGGAACTTCCTGTGACACAGAAGGATGGATACATGGAAGTATGTGTCCTCTATAGATCCATTTTGACAGACCAGTCCTCGAACCTGGTCTGAACCTCCTCAGAGAACGATCCAAGTACCTCAGATCTAAGATTGGATGGGAACCAAGAAGTACCTGCTGTAGAACCCCGACTCCCTTTCTGGCGGAGGAGTACATTCTGTGGCCTCCTTGCCAACAGGGAGTGAACTTCCTGTTCCATTACCCGAACCTGCCCTGGGACCACTGCAGTCCAGACCATCACTCTCGAGGCTGGCTTCGGGTGTCCACTGAGCCTCATTCCCGACCCCTTGAAGCGGCTGACCGACAGGGAGCAGTCGAGAATGACCCTCAGTGTGTGGACATGTTCGTTGCCTGCCGCAGGTCTTTCTAGAGACGGATGGAGCAGCGTGCATTCGCAGGAAATCGATGCGGCCCGAAGTGTACTGGACGGCGGGAGAACAGCATCGATTCCCAAAAGCTCCCCGAGGGAGGTGACCTCGATAGCTCCTTCCCGGGAGAGGGGGCTGGCCCGCAGTGGCCACATCTAAGGGAGCAGCTCAACAGGGCCGCAACAACTAGGGCGGACACTGCGATTAGTAATTGGTAGAAACTGTTGCACGCTGCTCCTCCTTGAACTGCCACCTTAACGTGGTGGAGGGGTTTGAGTACCCGAATGAACCTAGGAGCTATGTTGTCCGGGGCTATATGCCCCTGGTAGGGTCTCCCAAGGCAAACAGGTCCTTGGGGACGGGTCAGACTAAGAGCAGTTCAAAAAACCCTTATGATGACCAAAAAAAGGAGGATCGTGACGTCGCCCGGTACGGCGCAGCCGGGGCCCCACCCTGGAGCCAGGTCTGGGGTTGGGGCTCGTATGCGAGCGCCTGGTGGCCGGGCCTTCCCCCACAGGGTCCGGCCAGGCTCAGCCCAAAGGAGCGACGTGGGGAAACCTTCCCGTGGGCCCACCACTCACAGGAGGGACCGTAAGGGGCCGGTGCAGAGAAGATCGGGCAGCAGTCGAAGGCAGGAGCCTAGACAACCCGATCCCTGGACACGGAAACTGGCTCTTGGGACATGGAATGTCACCTCACTGGTGGGGAAGGAGCCTGAGATTGTACGTGAGGTTGAGAGGTTCCGACTAGAGATAGTCGGAATCACCTCTACGCACGGCTTGGGCTCTGGAACCACACTCCTCGAGAGAGGATGGACTCTTCACCACTCCGGAGTTGCCCATGGTGAGAGGCGGCGGGCTGGTGTGGGTTTGCTTATCGCCCCCCAGCTCTGCCGCCATGTGTTTGAGTTTACCCCGTTGAACGAAAGGGTCGTTTCCCTGCAGACCCAAGCGTACTGTAAGGGTCTGCTGGGAACGTTTGGCCGAGCCCCCTGTCAGAGAGATCTTCAACTCCCACCTCCGGCAGAACTTCGACCGGATCCTGAGGGAGGCTGGAGATATTGAGTCCGAATGGACCATGTTCTCCACCTCCATTGTCAAAGCGGCCGCTCGGAGCTGTGGCCGTAAGGTCTCCAGTGCATGTCGAGGCGGCAATCCCCGAACCCGGTGGTGGACACCGGAAATAAGGGATGCTGTCAAGCTGAAGAAGGAGTCCTATCGGGCCTGGTTGGCTTGTGGGACTCCTGAGGCAGCTGACATGTACCGGCAGGCTAAGCGGACTGCAGCCCGGGTGGTTGTGGAGGCAAAAACTCGGGTCTGGGAGGAGTTCGGTGAGGCCATGGAATCGGCTGGCCTCGAAGAGATTCTGGCAAACCGTCCGGTGCCTCAGGAGGGGGAAGCAGTGCCCTACCAACGCTGTTTACAGTGGCGATGGGCGGCGGTTGACCTCAACTGGGGATGTCGTCGGACGGTGGAAGGAATACTTTGAGGATTTCCTCAATCCCGCCATTATGCCTTCCATTGAGGAAGCAGAGGCTGGGGGCTCAGAGGAGGACTCGTCCATCACCCAAGCTGAAGTCACCGAGGTGGTCAAGAAACTCCTCTGTGGCAAGGCACCGGGGGTTGATGAGATCCGCCCTGAGTACCTCAAGTCTCTGGATGTTGTGGGGCTGTCTTGGCTGATACGCCTCTGCAGCATCGCGTGGCGGTCGGGGACAGTGCCTCTGGGATGGCAGACCGGGGTGGTGGTCCCTCTTTTTAAGAAGGGGGACCGGAGGGTGTGTTCCAACTACAGGGGGATCACACTTCTCAGCCTCCCCGGGAAAGTCTATGCCAGGGTACTGGAGAGGAGAATACGGGCGATAGTAGAACCTCGGATTCAGGAGGAACAGTCTGGTTTTCGTCCGGGCCATGGAACACTGGACCAGCTCTATACCCTCTACAGGGTGCTGGAGGGTTCATGGGAGTTTGCCCAACCAGTCCACATGTGTTTTGTGGATTTGGAGAAGGCATTCGACTGTGTCCCTCGCGGCATCCTGTGGAGGGTGCTCGGGGAGTATGGGGTCCGGGGTCCTTTGCTAAGGGCTGTCCGGTCCCTGTACGACCAAAGCAGGAGTTTGGTCCGCATTGCCGGCAGTAAGTCAGACTTGTTCCCGGTGCATGTTGGACTCCGGCAAGGCTGCCCTTTTTCGCCGATTCTGTTAATAATTTTTATGGACTGAATTTCTAGGCGCAGCCAGGAGCCGGAGGGTGTCAGGTTTGGGGACCACGCGGTTTCGTCTCTGCTCTTTGCGGATGACGTTGTCGTGTTGGCCCCTTCTAACCAGGACCTTCAGCATGCACTGGGACGGTTTTCAGCCGAGTGTGAAGCGGCTGGGATGAGGATCAGCACCTCCAAATCCGAGGCCATGGTCCTCAGTCGGAAAAGGGTGGTTTGCCCTCTTCAGGTTGGTGGAGAGTTCCTGCCTCAAGTGGAGGAGTTCAAGTATCTAGGGGTCTTGTTCACGAGTGAGGGGAGGATGGAACGGGAGATTGACTCCACTCGAGCGAGGACACCGACAAGGCACTTGAGTATAGCTTTCCTTCTACTTGGAACCACTTTTGTGTTTTGCTTGTTTTCATCTGTTTATTTCTCTGACCCGTATCCACGATGTGCTTCCAAATATTTACTATTACCACATACACCCATAAATCACGCTCTGTACATTCTAGACGCCATAATCCTAATTATCTGCGTAGTGTACCTATTTCCTCTGCTACATTAATGTCCATTCCAATTGGTCTCTGGAATTGCCAGTCGGCTGTAAACAAAGCAGACTTTATTTCATCTATTTCCACTCATTCACATATCAGTCTCATGGCTCTAACTGAAACCTGGATCAAACCAGAAGACACTGCCACTCCTGCAGCTCTCTCAAATAATTTCACTTTTTCAAACACCCCTCGCCCGATTGGGAGGGGTGGAGGTAGTGGTCTGCTCATCTCAAATGATTGGAAATTTGAGCCAATTCCTTCTCTATCTGGCAACTGCTCATTTGAATCACACTCAATCACTATCACTCACCCTGCTAAAATCCATGTTGTAGTTATTTATTGCCCTCCAGGTCAACTGGGTAACTTCTTGAGTTGGATATTTTACTCTCTCACTTCCCTGAAGATGGCACTCCTCTGGTACTGCTCGGTGGCTTCAACATCCACCTTGATAAACCCCTGGCTGCAGACTTCACCACTCTTCGGACCTCATTTGACCTTAAGCGAGTATCTACTACAGCTACTCACAAATCAGGTAACCATTTGGACCTTATCTACACACGCTACTGCTCCACAGACGACACTTTAGTTACTCCGTTGCACACCTCAGATCACTTTCTCATCACTCTTAACCTCCTACTGACTCATGACACAACACAACACACATTCCTCCGCAGATCACCTCTCGGCATAATCTACGCTCGCTCTCTCCCTCCCGCCTGTCCACTATGGTTTCCTCCTCACTCCCTCCACCTGCTCAGTTCTCAGCACTGGACACTAACAGTGCTACTGACACTCTTTGCTCCACTCTAACATCTTGCTTAGACAACTTCTGTCCCGTTTCATCCAGGCCAGCCTGCACCACCCCCTCTGCCCCCTGGCTGTCTGATGTTCTCCGCGAACATCGCTCTGGACTCCGGGTGGCAGAGAGGAAGTGGCGCAAAACTAAAAATGCTACTGACCTAACCCTGTATCAGTCTCTTCTCTCTTCTTTCTCTACTAATGTCTCAACTGCTAAAACTATATACTACCACAACAAAATCAACAATTCCACTGACTCTCGTGCACTTTTCCACCCCACTCCTTCATCAACTCTTACAACTGATGACTTTGCACCATTTTTCACAAAAAACAAAACTTCCTCCATCAGCAGCCAATTCTCCACACCACAAACCGACACGCACATCTCAACAACCATCTCACACATGCTCCCCTCCTTCTCTCTGCTCTCCGAAGCAGATGTCTCCAAACTCATCCTTTCCAATCATCCCACTACCTGTCTGCTTGACCCTATCCCCACTCACCTCCTTCAGGCCATTTCTTCATCTGTTACTCCTGCACTCACACACATTGTCAACACCTCTCTTCACACCGGGACCTTCCCCACAGCATTTAAGCAGGCTCGGGTAACCCCACTGCTTAAGAAACCCTCTCTGAACTAGGGATGAAACGATTACCGGTTTCACGATAAACCACGATAAAATTTAGTGACGGTTAGTAATATTGTATAAAATTTAATTATCATTAAAACCGCGTGTGATTATCACTGTGAAAACTAGCGTTAAATCTTGTCCAGTCAGCATCAGACTGGCGCAGTGCACCGCTGTTTTTTGAATGAGAAGAAATGGCAGATTGCAGTGACATTGCCGGGAGATTTTTCAGACTTCTAAAAGGACCAAATCTGAGGTGTGGTCATATTTTGGCTTTTGCAAAAGTCCTGAGGGAAACTTAATCTTAGATGGTCACCCTGTCTGCAGAACATGCCAGAAGAAAGTCGCTGTAATAGGGGGAACACTTCAAAACTACGAACCAAAGGCAAGTGGACTTTAACCTCAATACCAAAACTACGTCTGGGAAATAATAACGTGAAGCGAACAAACAAATTCAGACAAGACTAAGGTGACGTTTAAGAGATAATCAGGGCTTGACATACAACCGCCATTTGCGGGTGTAACGTTATTTCGGCTGCACACTATTGCCACTCTGGCGGTTGAATTTATTATAGTCTTCTCAAAAGCCATCTGTCATAATCGTGTTGTGCATTATAACCAATCACACGTGTTTCTATTATGAATGCAATGTCTCATAATCAGAGGCGTTCAGATTAGCCAGAGTTTTGTTCAGAGCGCGTGCCGCTCTCACTCGCTGAAATCTGCATTCAAAGCAGAGATAAACGTGTGATGTACACAGGAGATTCATTCATCATACCGTGGTCGACTGTTTTTGTTCTATTTCAGCAGCGAAAATGGTTTTAAAAAAACACAGCAGAACCACAGCGCATCTAATATGACTGGCATAAAGCTGCCGAATTTATGGACCGTCTCTAAAGTTTTATACAAATTTGGTAACGTATACACGTATCAAACTTCAATAGCATTTGAAGAGAATGACAGTCATAAAACTGACTGTAAATTGATAATTTAGGTGTCAGGTATGATGCACACATTTTGATATTTAATAAAATAAACTGTCAAATCATATGAAAATATGGATATGCATTATTTCACTAGGATACTGTTTGGGCTCTTACACAAAATAGTATGCTAGATTTAAATGCAACACTGATGAGAATATTGCTTGAGAATATATTTACAGAGATAATATTAGAGATTATATTTACGACAAATTATTATGATTTATGCGTTATGCGTTGCTATTGACGACGGCCATTATAGGGAAGGAAATCCCACAGAATAGAATCTAGCTTAAAAAAGTGCATAGAGCTGCTTTGGTTATTTGTTGATTTTCAAATCAAAACTTGTTGAAATGTTTTAAGTGTGTGCATCTGTTCTTTTGAACACTTTCATCTTGTTTGAACAAAACCGTGATAATATTGATAACCGTGATAATTTGGGTCACTATAATCGTGATGTGAAAATTCAATACCGTTTCATCCCTACTCTGAACCCAGCACTTTTAGAAAACTACAGACCGGTATCCCTTCTGCCTATCATTGCAAAGACACTTGAGCGAGTTGTGTTTAACCAGCTCTCAATGTTTCTTGAACAGAACAACCTCCTGGACAACAACCAATCCGGCTTCAAAAGCGGCCACTCAACTGAGACTGCCCTGCTCTCGGTTACTGAAGCAACGAGACAGGCAAGAGCAGCTTCCAAATCCACAGTACTTATCTTACTGGATTTGTCTGCTGCTTTTGACACAGTTAATCACCAGATCCTCCTGTCAACTCTCATGAAGATGGGCATCTCAGGAACTGCTCTCCAGTGGCTCAAGTCTTATCTCTCAGGAAGGTCCTTCAGGGTGTCATGGAGAGGTGAAGTGTCCAAGTCACATCATCTAGCTACTGGAGTTCCCCAGGGTTCAGTGCTTGGACCACTCCTCTTCTCCATTTACATGTCATCACTGGGATCTGTCATTCAGAAACATGGCTTTTCCTATCACTGCCATGCCGACAACAATACACTCTACTTCTCATTTCAACCAGATGATCCCACTGTTGGTGTTCGTATCCCTGCCTGCCTAACAGACATTTCGGCCTGCACTGCATGAAAAGTGGGATTTTCGTCAGTATGTGGCACTGTAGATTGCCGTGAAACTTCAGGTTTACGACTGTGCACGGCAATTTGCAGGCAACACCGAAAACTGCCGTGAATTGACGGAAATTGACGTGGGCCTTGCTTGGCAGTTGTCCCCCCATGACCCCCCCTCCCCTTAATTCTAGGGGAGGGCTTTATCATGTAAATGAACATGCTGTGAGCTACACAAATGCAAATCAGAGTAGCAGCAGGGGGAGTTTTATCTAGGTTCTGAATTTTTTTAACTAAAACATTTTTCAGTTAAATGTACTCGTTTTAGTTCACATTACTAAAAAATTTTTTTTAGTTTGCTCCAATTTTTTAAGTAGATTCAACTTGTCCGGGCAAACAGAGTAGATTAATTACTCTGTATGTCATAAGCAATAACCATGTAAAAAAAAAAAAATACACACAAAATAAAAAGTTACGGTGTTATGCCTATATGTAATTGAAGCACTTTTGCCACACCCATTAACTTAAATAAAGTGAAAATAAATATAATAGGTTTTTCTGGAGCTCCTTGGTGGTCTGAAACCTCAATGAGGTTGAAGAATATAGGGATAAATTAAGCCCCTCTGTGGACTGATTTCCTGACTCTTGATCTCTCTCTCTCTCTCTCTCTCACACACACACACACACACATCTGTGCAGGCAGACACACACACACACACACACACACACACACACACACACACACACAGGTCATGGCCATGACACGTACAAAACTTGAAGATGAGCTTTAAACAGACGTGTTTTGGGCCATGTCCACACGAAGCCAGAACTTTCCCTATCCAATCTTTTTTTTTTCCTCGTTTCAAGATATATCAGCGTACACACGAGAGCATGAAAACGGCTCAAAATGATGTAGTATGCATGCCAGGCCAGTATGTGGCACTGTAATTCTGCCACAGAAATACACTAAAAACGGAGAAGAAGAGTTGTGGCTAGAAGGGGTATGGCAACAGTCGGAGGTGAGGTAAAATCTCACAATAAAATAACAATAAATAAATTTGCTACTTACCAGATGTGTTTTATTAACACATACACCTATCCCAACCCTAAACATACCCTTATAATAATGCAAATACAGTAATTAAACAACGCAGTATTGATGTGCACATGCCCAGTGCCCGTAGTTGTATCCCCTTGCGCAGGACGTGGTGTGATGACATCATCGTTTCACAAAATAGACGGATTGGCCGTATACACGAAACCGCAAGGGTGTCGTTTTCAGATGTATCCACTTTAGGACCCGGTTTCAAAAAATAGCGGTTTCAGTCTCCCAAAATGCCGGATCCATGTGGACGAAATGCCAATACGATAAAAAAATGTATACGTATACAGTGATACGCCTCTCTGTGTGGACGGACCCTTGGACTCTTTTTGCTTTGTGTTTTTGCTGCTTTGCTTTTTCGTGATCAACAACGACAGGACGCCATTTCGGCTTCAGCTCCCCTTCAACTTTTTAGACTAATTTTCAGCTGTCTTTGTCTTCACAACTCTGAGGCAAACTGCAGGCGCTATGAACCAGAGCATGGGTAATGTAACGTTACGATTTAAAGAATATGCTTTTATTCAGCTGTATAAGGAAATGGATGCGTTAATAGATCCAAGCTTAAAACTGCACATTTTGTTTTCACAGACTATCCTCGCCTCATAACGAAGCCGTGAGCTCTTATCTGCTTGGAGCGATTTCCGCAAGTCCAGATTTAACCGCTGATCACGACGAAATTGTGTGTAAGTAACTTCTAATGTGTTTCTCATTCCTTGTTTAATTTTACCGTGACTGTTTTTATTAATACCAGTCTCATGTAATTGTTTTCCAGCTGCCTGTAAGACGTATTATGAATCGACACGCCGGAGCTTCAGATACAAACAACCTGAACTTACATCGCAGGCGGAAACTGCGAAGTTTAGCTCGGAGTCGATCAAGAAGAAAAAGGGTAAGATTTATTATATTAGATCCGTTTTTTGTCAATGTGAGTATTTTCCAGGTTGCTTATTGTCTTTATGGATTGTATTACAGTTGCTGGAAGCGAGAGTGTGCTGGATGAGGTGGACATTTGGAAGTCCGCGACCATTGAACTCATATCTGACGAGGAAGACGGCTTTGTTGACGGGGTGTCTGGATGGATTGTGCGGCCACCGCCCTCTCGCAGCCTGGAGCACGCCGAACTTTATATTACATTACGAGACATTACTGCTGCACTGTACATAGTTGTGTGTTATAAATGAAGCCCTTTCTTTGAATGAACAGCTGAATGCTTATAAATGAAGCTCTTTCTTTGAATAAACGGCACGGTCCGTATAATTTTCACATATACTCCTTGATGGTATGAATACTTCATAGCACAATAACATTAATATAAAACAAATGATTACAACATAAATTATATATTTATTATTATTATTGGGGTTTACATTTATAATGAGCCAGGGGGACCAATAATGATTGGTTTGCAGTGATCTGCCAACCAATCAAGAGGGATTTTTCTTTTTTAAATGTAGTGGCTTTAGCCAATAGTGAGTGAGTAAATTCAAGTCTGGCCGTTGACTCTCTGGTTTCGCTGCTATTCATATGCTAATTAGAGGTGTCGCACCTCCGCGCGGTCTCAGCGGGGGGCTCTCCACCTACGTCATGGTTCGTTTACGACAATTTGTGGCACAGACGAACGCGACGTTCGCTGCCTCTAAATTGTCGAAAACTGCCAAAAATTAGGGAGATTTCCGGGAGTATACAGGCGTTTACGGGGTCAAAAATCCCACTTTTCATGCAGTGCTGAATTAAGGAACATCACCTGCAACTCAGCCTTGCAAAGGCAGAACTGCTTGTGGTCTCAGCCAACCCAGCACTTCACCACAATCTCTCCATTCAGCTAGGATCATCAACCATAACTCCGTCCTGGACAGCCAGGAACCTTGGAGTTGTGATTGATGATTAGCTACAATAGGCTGACCACATTACTGCAACAACCGTGTCCTGCAGATTTGCGCTATACAACATTAGGAAGATTATACCCTTCCTATCAGAGTAGGCCACACAACTCCTGGTCCAAGCTCTTGTTGTCTCCAGACTGGACTACTGTAATGCTCTTCTTGCGGGCCTTCCGGCATGCACTATCAAACCCTTGCAACTGATCCGGAATGCAGCGGTGAGGGTGGTCTTTAACGAGCCGAAGAGAGCGCACGTCACCCCTCTCTTCATCAGTCTGCACTGGCTGCCAATAGCTGCTCGCATCAAATTCAAGGCACTGGTGCTCGCCTACAGAGCAACCACTGGCTCTGCACCAATATACCTTAATACCTCGCTTGTTCAGACTTACACACCCTCCACGAGCTTACGTTCTGCCAGTGAACGACGCCTTGTGGTGCCATACCAGAGAGGCATGAAATCGCCCTCACGGACCTTTTCCTGGACGGCACTTGGTGGAATGACCTGCATATCTCAATTCGTGCGGCCGAGTCTGTAGCCATTTTCAAAAAACATCTAAAGACGCATCTCTTCCAGCAGCACCTGACCAATCAAGAATAGCACTTATCATTCTATTCATTTTCTGTTTGTCTAATTTATTTAAAAAAAAAAATAATAATAATTCTGTCCTGTGTGTTCTGTACTAGATTAACTGAGACTTGTTACAGCACTTGCATACTGTTGCCCTTGACTGTTCTAGTTGCTTCTATTGCTCTCATTTGTAAGTCGCTTTGGATAAAAGTGTCTCCTAAATGAATAAATGTAAATGTAAATGTAAATGAATATTCAGACAAGTGAAACACACTTCAGATAATATGCCATTTAATTCCTCAGAATTAAATGCCATCACAATAACCTAACCCATGCAACCTGGTCTGAATGATAGGCTGAATAAAAATATCTAACTCCTCAAAGTCAGATAATATTTCATTTTAATTCCTCAGAATTAAATGCAGCTATAAACACCCAACAGGTGAAACATCGTCTGAATGATAGGCTGAATAAAAATATAGAACTATATTAATATAGAAATATAGAAAGAGTGCTCTACCCGTGATAGGTGTGGAGACGAGACGCAGTGTCTCGTTCCCTTCTTGGGGAACAAGGGTTATAGTCATAACCCGAGACGTTCCCCTTCGAGGGAACTCGCACTGCGTCGTCGAGTGACAAACTGGAAGCTGGAACCCCAGGCACACTTAGGATGCAAGCACTCGAGCACCAGGCGTCACCGGGAGGTGCAGACTGTAAAATCTTGTGAATCTCGTCTCGTTTCAAGAGGTATGCGAGGCGGCCGGGTGGGCCACCCCGCACACCTCTTGAAACGAGACGCCAGAAAGGAGGGCCACTGACGAGGCCATGCTCCTGGTGAATGGGCCCTCACGGCCATGGGCGGAGGCAAATTGCGCACCCTATAAGCCGCGGCTTTAGCCTGGACAATCCAATTACTGATCGTCTGCGTTGATGCAGGCAGCCCTTTCTTGGGTGAGCCAAAGCACACCAAATAAATACTTAGAGCTCTGACCGGGCAGAGCAGATGAAGTCTCCCCTCTTCCGCCGTCAGGTGGGGAGGGGGATGGAAAGCTTGAAGAACCAGAGACCGGGCTTCCTGAGATGGAACCTTGGGTATATAGCCCGGTCTAGAGTGAAGGATGGCCCTCACTCTGCCAGGGGCAAACTCCAGGCAGGTTGGCGTGACCGCCAAGGCCTGGAGATCTCCCACTCTCCTAAGAGAGGTGGTAGCGAGGAGAAAGGCCACCTTCAGGGTCAGGTTCTTTGGCTCAGCTGACTCCAGTGGCTGAGTGGCTCAGCCAGCCCCTCAAGTACCACCGCCAGGTCCCAGATTGGGAATCTGGAGCGAGCCGCAGGCCTCATCCTCCGAGCCCCACGGAGGAACTGTACAACCAGATGGTGCTTCCCCAAGGGTCCATCACTTAGAGGTGCGAGGAAAGCCCCAAGGGCAGCCACGTACACCTTCAGGGTGGACGGGGTAAGACCAGAGGAGAAGCGATATTGGAGGAACTCCATCACTGAAGCCACTGGGCAGTTACTGGGTCCACCTCACGCTCTCTACACCAAGTGGAGAATACGTTCCACTTGAGGCTGTACAGTCTCCTGGTGGAAGGAGCCCTGGAGCTGAGTAAGGTCTCGACCGCCTCTGCTGACAGGCCCACCTCTAGGTACCGAGCCCCCTCAGGGGCCAGACCCAGAGGCTCCCCAGCAGGTGTGCATCCGAGCCCAACATGTAACTGGGACACGGATGCACACACTGCTTAAACTATCTTATCTTCATCATTCACACACTTTTGCTTTCACTCTGACAGAACAACAGTTAATAGACAGACAATTGTTTTCAACAGAGAGCGCTATGCTGAAGAGCATTAACTGCCGACATTACGTTCCAGATCCCCTTTTATACTTCCGGGTATGCCGTCACAGTTATGTCATCACGCACGCCAATCGGATTGGCCTAGTTGTCATTCTGACTTCAGATTCGCTAGTGCTAAGGGAGTATCCCCAAAGTGTCGTCTCGATGCAGTGCTCATTCCCCTTCTCAGGGAACAAGGGTTATATACATAACCCGAGCAGTTTTAAACTGGAACAGCGAGTCTGAACCTCGAACAATATCAGGAAGACTATTCCAGAGTTTAGGAGCTGAATGTGAAAATGCCCTCCCTCCTTTAGTGGACTTAGATATCCTAGGAATGACCAGAAGCCTTGAGTTTAGTGATCTTAAAGAGCGCGATGGATTGTAGGGGGTGATAGAAGATCCGTTACATACACTGGAGCTAAACCATTTAGGGCTTTATAGGTCAGTAGCAATACTTTGTAATTGATACGGAACTTAATAGGTAACCAGTGTAGAGATGATAAAATTGGTGTTATATGATTCTATTTTCTTGACCTAGTTAGAACTCTAGCAGCTGCGTTTTGGACTAACTGTAACTTGTTTATTGATGATGCAGGACAACCAGCTAATAAAGCATTACAGTAATCTAGTCTCGAGGTCATGAATGCATGAACTAACTTTTCTGCATCAGAAATAGATAGCATGTTACGTAGCTTAGCAATGCCGTGGAAAAATGCCGTTCTTGTAACATATGAAATCTGTCAGTTTAGATAATTTAGCGTTTTCATCTGGTCGTGATGAAATATATAATTGAGTGTCATCAGCATAACAGTGGAAATTAATTCCATGTTTTCTTATAATATTACCAAGTGGCAGCATATATATTGAGAATAGCAGAGGGCCTAACACGGATCCTTGGGGCACCCCATAGTCTACTGACCCATAGTAGTCTACTGACCCATAGTAGTCTACTGACGTTATCTTTGATTTTTCCCCATTTAGACAGACAAAATGGTAGCGGTCTGACAAGTACGATCTAAACCAGTTTTATGCCTGTCCCTGAACACCAGTGTAATTTTGATGTCGATCTAATAGTATTTTATGATCTATAGTATCGAACGCAGCACTAAGATCAAGTAGAACTTGGTCAGAAGCTAGAAGTAAATAATTTGTGATTTTAACGAGCGCAGTTTCTGTGCTATGATGCGGCCTGAATCCTGATTGAAATTTTTCATAGATATCATTTTCTTGCAAGAAAGAGCACAATTGAGCGGACCCAACTTTTTCTAGTATTTTAGACATGAATGGAAGATTTGAAATTGGTCTGTAATTTGCTAGGTTATTATGATCAAATTGTGGCTTCTTAATGAGAGGTTTTATGACTGCCAACTTGAATATTCTTGGAACATGACCTAAAGATAAAGACGAGTTAATAATATTGAGTGGGTATTGGATCTAATAAACATGTTGTTGGTTTAGATGCAATGATAAGTTTATTTAGCTCTTCCTGTCCTATAGTTGTAAAGCGGTGTAGTAGTTCTTGAGGGGCGATAATTGCGGTTGAATCATAAGACATCATTAAAGATTGTACATTTACAATTTTTTTTCTGATGCTTTCTATTTTCTCAGTGAAGAAATTCATAAAATCATTACTACTAAACTGTAACGGAATATTTTGCTCAGGCGATGCTTGTTTATTTGTTAGTCTAGCCACAGTGTTAAATAAAAACATTGGATTATTTTGGTTATTTTCTATTAGTTTGCGGAGATGCTCAGCCCTGGCTGCTTTTAGGGCCTTTTTATAAAGTGACATACTATCTTTCCACGCGATTCTAAAGACCTCTAAATTAGTTTCCATTTACGCTATAAGTTACGAGTTTCTCTCTTGATAACATGTGTAGCACTGTTGTACCATGGTGCTTTAGTTCCCTTTCAAAATCTACACTCAATGCTGCATAAGCTTATGCAAATGGGGATGTCTTTGACATAACCAGCTGTGAAAATAGTGTGAAAACACGTCAATGAAATTGACCCGGGAGGTATTTATAGCCTCGGCTGGTGACGTCATAGGCGCACCTGCTGCACGAGGCTATAAATAGATGAGCTTCAGCTGGAGCAAACCAGGTCTTTTTGTTTTCAGACCAACTCTGTGTCATGGTGTGTTACAAAGTCTCTGGAAAAGAAAAAAATTCTCTCTCTCTTTCAAGACTCAACTCGAGATCTTTGTTAGGAGTTAGTTTTCAACATGGCAGTGTGCAGATTTCTCTCTCTTTCTCATCTCTGTTACAAAGAAACATTAGTGGAAAGAGTTCTAGTTAAATCTGATCAGTTGGAAACGAGTCAGCAGAGTAAAACGCTGTATATCCATGTTCTCTTTCAAATAACAGAACTGGATGCACACGTTTATTGCTGTGTGTGTTTGGGGAAGAGCATGCGGTCGCTGCATTGAGTCAGACGAGTGCGAGCATTGCAAGCCTTTGCAGTTAGAATGCTTTATGCTCGTCTGGGCTACTTTCAGTCCGCACCAGTTTTCGGAGCTCTCGAATGGGTTTGTTGACGAGCAAGAGACGGGTCCGTCCCTTTCACTTGCTCGCTCAACAAATGCATGTTTCCTCGCGTGATCCCGAAGCGCGCTCCAGCGTTTCTTCGGCTCGCGGGGGGAATGATGATGAATCTCTGGGTCCGCGGACCTCGAGCAGCCGCCTGCGATCGTTCCTCACATGATAGTGAATCCATACGAGGAATTTATCGAGGTGGTTGTTCGCGCGGTGGCCAGGGCAGTTTGTCTGGTACCGTGAATGAGAGATCCCCGAACGCAGTGAGCTTGAGGTTTCTGTCTAGAAAAAACATTTACTTCACGTGTTTTTGTACCCTTGACGTCGACATTTTCGACTATCATGGGTGCGAAATCGCGTTGATATGTGATAATACCCCAGGTGGGAGACGCTCACGAGCTATCTCTCGCCTGGGTCTGCATTTTCGTTACAGAGACATACCTCCCCACGAAGCCATGTAGAAAATAAACGTCGGCTGTCGTGGGCAAAGCTTATATATGTATGAATTATATATTGTATATTATTTTATATGGAATATATATATATATAATATATATTGTATATGATTTATATAAGAATTATAAATATAAGGGGACAGGCTGGTGCTGCGCTGCACACAATCGCTGTCTTGCAGGCATATCAGGCTGACCTTCTGAAGGATTTGAGTGGTTCATTTGGTGACTCAGTTAACTCTGTAGTGGCCAGATTTAAAGGAGTGGAAGAAACATGAGGAAGTGTTCACTCAGTTTCTTCCTCAATGCACTCAAGGGGAGGGGCTGTCAGCCACATAACCTCTCTTCGGTCCTTCAAGATTTAGGGGGGTAATAAGCAGAGTTTGGCGAGTCGTGCTCTCCCTCGTAAAGACTGGGGACCAGCTCGTCATCCTCAACAACCTCTCAGGGCAGACCTCGGGACTGTCATCAATATAAGAAGTCCGGTGGTCTGGTGCCCAGTCTGCCCCCACGGGACAGGGCATGTCAAACATTTGCTTGCCCCACCCCGTTATCCTCAAAACCACTCCATCCCCGCCGCCTCTGGTGATTCGGGGGGGCAGTGGTTTCCAGTGAAATGTTAGACGTTCAGTGTTTAAATCCTGCTATCATCCAGGACATAGAACGTCTAACATCCCCTCAACAGGAAGTGTTAAAATTGTCACTCTCAGAGTCTCAGGCAGCGTGTGAACTTCTGCCAGGCGTTTCTGCATGGGTGTTAAGCACAGTAAAAATTAGTAAACTAATTTATTTGTCATCCTCCGTGTTTGAACGGCGTGGTCTCCACTTCCGTGAAGGCGGAGTTGGCATTCGTACTGTCACAAGTGACAGCAGTTACTTCCTGGTCCCCAGTAGGGTGGGGGGGTGTCCAATCTTAGATCTTCGAGTCTTAAACCGTGAAGCAGTTAAAGTACTCAAGGTTAAGATGTTACAGTGAAGGCGGTCGTGTCGCATATTCAACATTGTGATTGGATTCGGCACGATTGATCCGAAGGACGCATGTATTCGCATATAAAGACTGCCACAACACAGGAAGTTCCTGAGTTTCGCTCTTGGGGGCAAAAGCTTACCAATTTCGGTTCTTCCATTCGGCTAGCCTTGTAACCGCACGTATACGAAATGTATGGATGTATTACCGGCTCCATTGGGATTCCAGGGCATTCAAATTTTGAATTACAGAGGCGATTGCTAAAATTAGCACAATCACATGAGATGGTGCTTCAACACAGTGTGTTAGCTCATCTAGTTTCTCTAGGGTTGAGACTCAACACCAAGAAAAGTGTTCTTTCTCCTGCCCAGAGAACGACTTATCTAGGGTTTGTTCGGTTTTTGGTCACCAAGGTGGCTTGAATCAAGACCATTCAGTATTCCCTGAGCAAAGTCAGGCTAGACCAAGATCTTACTGATCATCAGCACCAGAGTGTTAGGTCTAATGGCATCAGCATCCACGGGTTTCCCTTTGGGGTTGTTGCACATAAGACCGTTTCAGTTGTGGCTCAAAGCCAGAGGGCTTAGGGCCAATCCTCAGGCAAATAAAGTGGCGCGCCATGTGGCTTCGTACACTAACTATGTGGTTCAGACCCCGGTTTTTGCCTTGGGTCCCACTCTAGGCGTACCTTGTCGTCGCAAGTTGCTAACGACGGACGCTTCCCTGACGGGCTGGGGTGCGGCCTTGAGTGGTCGTCCAGCCCAACGGGAATGGGAGGGTCATCAACTAAGTTGGCACATTAACTGCCTCGAGTTGACGGCTGTATTTTTGGTCCTGAAATACTTTCTCCCCCAATTGAGGGGCTGTCATGTCCTAGTGCGGGTGGACAGTACAGCTAAATATCTCATATATAATCACCAGGGGGGTCTGTGCTCACGCTATCAGAATAGCGAGACAGATTTTTCTCTGGGCTCAGAACAAGTTCCTGTCACTCGAGCAGTGTACATTCAAGGGCGGTTGAATGTGGGAGCAGATTTACTGTCCAGACAGAGTTACAGATGGGGGGGTGGAAACTCCACCCAGAAGTAGTCAAGCAGATCTGGATCAGATTTTACAGAGCTGACCACAGGGATTGGACCTCTTCGCCTCTTCTCAGACAGCACAATGTCCCTGCTTCTCTCTGTCACCCAGCCCTGCTGGGTCTGGATGTGATGGTTCATACATGGCCCAAAATGCGTCTGTATGCCCTCCTTCCAGTCGCTCTGCTCCTGGGAGTTCTAGCCGGGGTTCGCCAACAAGGGTCTTGCTTCTTATCGATAGCGCTGCGTTGGTCGAACAGGGTTTGGTTCTCGGAGATAGTGTCTCTCCTCAACGGCTCGCCTTGGGAGATTCCGGCGAAGAGAGGGACATTCTGTCTCAGGCAGAGGGCACGATATTCCATTCCAGGCCTGACCTGTGGAACCTTCATGTTTGGCCCCTGAAGGGCACCAACTGAGGGACACGGGGCTTTCGCCTGCAGTTATTGAGACCATCCTAAGTGCTAGAGCTTCCTCCACTCGGAAAGTTTATGCTAATAAATGGGGTGTCTTTGAAAGGTGGTGTACGACACAATGTAGATTCAGTCAACTGCCAGGTTACTTCAGTTCTGGATTTTCTGCAAGAAAAGTTGTCATCAGGCACCTACCCCTCCACTCTTAGGGTTCATGTGGCCGCTCTTTCGGCTTGCCACGGCTTGGTGGATGGGGTGCCGCTCGGGAGACATCCTCTACTCGCTCACTTCATTCGTGGGGTAGGCGGTTGAGGCCACCTGTTAGAACCAAGATCCCTTCATGGGACTTAGCTTTAGTCCTCGAGGGTCTGGTTGAGACCCCCTTTGAAACATTAGCTTGCCCCTCCACTCAGGGTTTATGTGGCCGCTCTTTTGGCTTGCCATGCCCTGGTGGATGGGGTGCCGCTTGGGAGGCATCTTCTGCCTGCTCACTTTGTTGTGCCAGGCAGTTGTGGCCTCCATTAAGAGCCAAGATCCCTTCATGGGACTTAGTTTTAGCCCTCGAGGGTCTGGTTGAGACCCCCTTTGAACCTCTAGAATCAGCATCTGACAAACTTCTGACTCTAAAGATGTTTTTTTCTTATGGCTATAACTTCTCTGTAAAGAATTGGGGACATGCAGGCTCTGTCAATATCGCCATTCTGCTTAGATTTTGCCCCAGGTTTGGTGAAAGTGATTTTGCATCCCCACCCTGACTACCTGCCTATGGTTCCTTTGTCGACTGTACATTCTGTCACTCTTGAAACCTTCTGCCCTCTGCCGTTCACAACGCCGGATCAGGAGAAACTTCATAGACTGTGTCCAGTCCATGCTCTTCAGGCCTACGTCCACCGCACTAGCCAGTGGCGTAAGTCAGAGCAACTGTTTGTTTGCCATGGGGGCCGTAACAGAGGTTCTGCCTCCACCAAACAATGTCACATTGGGTCAGGGATGCTACTGCTCTTGCCTATGAGGCGCGCGGTCAAGCTTCGCCTATAGGATTAAGGGCTCACTCCACCAGGGGAGTCGCCTCTTCTACTGTGTTAGCAAGGGGTGCTCCCTTACAAAGTGTTTGTGATGCGGCAGGTTGGTCCTCTCCGCACACATTCATAAGACTTTATAGCTTGGATGCTCATGCCACTCCGGGCTCTCATGTCCTTGAGTCGATATCACAGGCTAATGCCAAGGCTTCTTGCGTTCTTGTGCACACCTACACAACCGTAAGGGGTCCAGGCACCATCAAGCACGGCGGCGTGGGTATTCTCGTTCCCATTTGCATAAGCTTATGCAGCATTGAGTGTAGCTTTTGAAAGGGAACACTTGGGGTTACTTGACTGTAACCCTGTTCCCTGAAAAAGCGGAACGAGATGCTGCATTGCTTGGCCGTGCTGATGATGCTTCAGGACTGGTCTTCAAACAAAGAAGATCTGGTTTGCTCCAGCTGAAGCTCATCTATTTATAGCCTCGTGCAGCAGGTGCGCCTATGACGTCACCAGCCGAGGCTATAAATACCTCCCGGGTCAATTTCATTGACGTGTTTTCACACTATTTTCACAGCTGGTTATGTCAAAGACATCCCCATTTGTATAAGCTTATGCAGCATCTTGTTCCGCTTTATCAGGGAACAGGGTTACAGTCAAGTAACCCCAAGTGTTTTCTCTCTAACCTTTTTTAATCTAATTGGTGCAACAATTTCTAATGTACTAGAGAAAATGGTGCTCATACTGCTAGTCATTTCCTCTAGTTCATCTGTTTGTTTGGGTTCACTTAGCAGCTGAGACAGATCAGGTAAGGTATTTGAGAATCTATCTATAGTGGTTGGAAGGATTGTTCTGCCTGGTCGATAACGTGGCGCAACATGACAGATTTCAGCAGTACGCAGTATGCAAGTTACCATGTAATGGTCAGTGACATCATCACTTTGTGGTATAATATCTATATCGGTTGGGTTGGTTCCATGTGATATAATTAAATCTAGTGTGTGATTAAGACGATGAGTGGGACCATAGATCTGTAAACGCAGCCCATAACGCATCATTTGTGTTATCTACGTGTATGTTAAAATCTCCAACAATTAATGCTTTATCGACGTTGACCAATAGATCTGAGAGAAAGTCTTCAAACTCTTTTAGGAAATCAGCATAGGGCCCTGAAGGTCTATATACAGTAGCCAAGGCTAGAGATAATACGGATTTCTTTCTTACATCTAAGAGCGTAACATTTAGCACAAGTACTTCAAACAAATTAAACCTGTGACCTGTTTTCTGAGTAACATTAAGAATATCTCTATAGATTGTTGCAACACCGCCGCCACGACCAATCAGATGGGGCTCATGCTTATAACAGTATCCTGGTGGAGTAGACTCATTAAGACCGAAATAATCATTTGGCTTAAGCCAGGTTTCAGTAAGACAAAGTACATCGAAACTATTATCTGTGACCATTTCATTTACAATAACCGCCTTAGGTGTGAGCGATCTAATGTTTAGAAAACCTAGTTTTAGAAATTGTTTTTGTTCACTAATATTTAGATTTTCTGGTTTAATCACAATTAGATTTTTCCTAGATCCTACAGTAGATTTAATATTTGACCTCACTAAACGAGGAATAGACACAGTTTCTATATAATGTTCTACATTGGTACTTATGTCAATTAAGTTAGGACAAAATTGTTTTTGTTCACTAATATTGAGATTTTCTGGTTTAATCACAATTTGATTTTTCCTAGATCCTACAGTAGATTTAATGTTTGACCTCACTAAACGAGGAATAGACACAGTTTCTATATAATGTTCTACATTGGTACTTATGTCAATTAAGTTAGGACAGCAAAGACTGTGATTTGGACTTTGACTTACTAGTCATATAGTGTTCAACGCCCTGGAGATGTTGTCCGACAGAAGAGCCGCTCCGATTCTGCTGGGGTGAAGGCCATCAGGACGGAAGAGCCTAGGTCGCCGTCGCGTTCCGTCTCGCGAAGAGGGGAGAAGTGGTTCCGGGTGGAGATCTCGAAGACCAGGAGGGCCGGAGAGGTCCTAGCTCTGGTCCTGGCTCGCGTCTTCCGCTGTGGAAACACCCGGGGTCCATGGTGCTGTGTTGGTGCCGGAGTGAACGAAACCAGGGATGATGATCGCGTCCTGGGTGCTTGGGTCCTGTGCAGAGAAACACGCGGAGTAGACGAGGTCGGAGTCAAAAGGTTACTATCCACTGACTTGAGAGCATCGGCGTGTGATGTTTCAAGCGCTGTTCGTCGCTCTCTCAGCATGGCTTGTCTGTCTAGTAGATCGCAAATCTGCTTCTCCAACGACTCCAACTCCAACTGCCCCGAATGCAGCTCGAAAGTGTCCTCACCTGCACTCAAAGGTAACATTAGACACACATCCGAGTTATTCGCCATTGTAGCAGATGTGCTACGATGGTGAATTGTAGGTTTCAGTGGTTACCGGGTGTAAACAAGTTACCACGCGTGCAATGCTAGCGGGCTACGGCTAGTAGCGGAAGTTCGGATATAAGTAGCGATATCAAAGCAATCCAATTGTTTTTTATCGAGAATCGTATCGGAGATATGTTCACACGCTGTAAATAATAGAAAGTATTCGTTTGTAAGCGAGTGTTAAGAAGAAAATCAAGGATTATGAATCAATTCGACGGAGCTCCAAACACAAACAACGCGCTCACAACCTGCGCATGCGCCCTGAGGCAAAAAAAGCCTCACCCTTTACGCGACAACCGAGGTGTTGTCTGAGCGTATCAGGACATGGTGGCCGCGGAGGTCCGGGAAAAAGCTCCTCAGAGCTTTGTAGACTGCCAGCATCTCCAGGCAGTTGACGTGCCATGAAGAATGCCGGGTCTCCCACAGACCTCTCGCAAAGCGGCCGTCCATGACCACGCCCCAGCCAGTGAGGGAAGCATCTGTTGAAACGGCTCTCCGGCAACATGATGCTCCCAGCACTGGTCCTTGGGACATGCACCAAGGTTTCTGCCATATGACGAGGGAACGAAGGCATTTGCGCGTTACCCTGATCATACGAAACGGATTTCCCCTCGGGGAAAACCCCTTGGCCCTCAGCCACCACTGTAGGGGTCTCATGTGCAGCAGGTCAAAAGGTATCACCTTGGACGCTGCTGCCCTGAGCCCCAGCAGTCTCTGAAACTGCTTCACAGTGAGGCTGCGGCCTGGCTTCACTCAGGAGACCATCGCCAGTATGGACTCCACACTTGCGGGGGACATTTGTGCCCGCATCGACGTGGAGTCCCATACAAACCCCAGGAACGTAGTCCGCTGGGAGGGCGTCAACACGCTCTTCTTCATGTTGAGTCTCAGCCCCAAGCACCTGATGTGGGCCAGAACGACATCTCGATGCCGAACCGCCACTGCGAGGGGAGAGTGCCAGGCCGAAGGGAAGAACCCGATATTGGTACGCTTCGCCCCCGAAAGCGAACCTCAGGAACTTCCTGTGACATGGAAGGATGGAAATATGGAAGTATGCGTCCTTTAGATCTATCGTGACGAACCAGTCCTCGGACTGGATCTGACTCACGATGGCTGGAATTATGAACATCTTGAACCTGAATCTCCTCAGAGACCGATTCAAGAGCCTGAGATCTATTATCGGACGCAACCCACCATTCTTCTTGGGAACTATGAAGTACCAGTTGTAGAACCCGGACTCCCTGTCTGCCAGAGGGACCCGTTCTATGGCCTCCTTGGCTAACAGGACTTGTACTTCTTGTTCCGTAACCCGAACCTGCTCTGGGCCGTCCACAGTCCGGACCACCCCGTTGAACTTCGGGGAAGGAGAACCGAACTGAAGCCTGTAACCCAGCTCTACAGTATGCAGGACCCACGTAGACACACTCGGAAGGCATGACCATGCGCCGAGATAATCTACTAAGGGAACCAGCCTCTCGAGGCTGGCCTCTGGTGTCAACCGAAACTCATTCCCGACCACCTGAAGCGGCTAACCGGTAGGGAGCAGTCGAGAACGATTTTCGGTGGGCGCACACGTTCGCTGCCCAGTCGCAAGTCCTATTGGAGGCGACAAAGGTGGCGTGCGTGCGCAGGAAATCAGTGAGGCCCGAAGCGTCTTTGACGGCGGGAACACAGCACTGATTTCACGAGAGCTCCTGGGGGAAAACGACCTCGGTCGCTCCTACCAGGGAGAGGGGGCTGGCCAGCAGGGGCCTCATCTAAGGGAGCAGCTCGACAGGGCCGCAACACTAGGGCGGACACTGTGCTTAGCAATCGCCTGAAACTGATGTGTCCCGCAGGCCACAAGACGGCGAGAACGACATCAACTTCAGGAGGGCTCCCTCTTAGATGAATATCCAGACAAGTCAAACACGCTTGGGTGACAGACCGATTAAAGTATCTAACTTATCAAAGTCAGATAACATGACACTCAATTCCTCAGAATTAAATACCATCATAATCACCCAACCCCTGCAACCTAGTCTTTCCTCTAGCTTTCCTCCGGCTTTCCTCTAGCTCAAACAGTAGAGCATGGCGCTAGCAACGCCAAGGTCATGGGTTCGATCCCCAGGGAAAGCAAGAACTGACAAAATGTAAAATGTGTACCTTGAATGCAATGTAAGTCTTTTTGGATAAAAGCGTCTGCCAAATGCATAAATGTATGCATAAACTCCTCAAAGTCAGATTATATATTATTTAATTCCTCAGAATTAAATGCAGCCATAATCATCAGACGATACTATTTTATTGTATTTATATGGCTCGTAACCACACGTTGCCTCAGCAACGTGGCTCGAGCCATTATAATACAATTGGCTTTCATCCCTCAGGAAAAAAATCAAACAGGCGCGAGGCTGAAACACCCGAAAGGCGTACGGTAGTACGCGTCAAGATATTTCTCAATGAAAACAGCCAGCACCCTCAGGCGCTGACCGCATGCCTCGCACCCAACAGTATCACACAATACAGTGAAACATGGTCCGAAATGACAGGCTGAATATCTAACTCCTCAAAGTCAGATCCTATTCCATTTAAATCCTCAGACTTAAATGCAGCCATAATCATCAGACGATACTGTTTTATTGTATTTATACGGACTCGTAAACCACACGTTGCCTCAGCAACGTGGCTCGAGCCCTTATAATACAATTGGCTTTCATCCCTCGGGAAAAAAAGCCAAACAGGCGCGAGGTAGAAACACCCGAAAGGCGCACGGCAGTACGCGTCGAGATATTTCTCAATGAAAAATGCCTCACACCCAACAGTATCACATTTCACCGTATCACGTTGTATCACTTAACTAGCAGACCCGAACCTACGCGCTGCCTTTTCTTTCTTTTTTTTTGGCAACGCGAGATTGAATCTTGCACTAGGAAATGGCGAGCCTCGATACGGAGCCCGTCTAATTCCTCAGAATCAAACAGCTCACGCATCGGGTCCTCCACCCCGGGGGAAGAAGCCGCAGCACGGGCTTCCACACGGGGAAGGAGAACAATGGAACTGTCAACAGGGAAGGAGAAGATGCCTTTCAGCACTCTCAAGTTCCCCTGACGGCCCATCTGCGAGTCCCATGATTGATCAACCGTGCTGTCCTTTTTTTTTTTTTGACAGACACGGACCAGCCACAGGGTTCGCGAGCCCTGCTTGTGAACAACGTTGGTAGACAAACAACATCAAATAAGACGGACAAAACACAGAGCGCTCCGCTGAAGAGCAAAAGCTGGTGTGTGTATGCATCAGCGTCCCTTATGTATCTTCCGGGTATGCCGTCATCTACTACGTCATGACGCACCACCAATTAGATTTCATTCATACTTCAGACGCACAACGCTGTGGGCGTTCCCAGAGTGTTGTCACTCGACGACGCAGTGCGAGTTCCCCCGAAGGGGAACGAAGAGTCTACATGCCATCTAGTGGAAAACGTTGGTACTGCAAACAAAAACTTTTTTTTTTTAGATATCAACCTAAAATTTGGTACAGAATTTGTTCAGATATTTAGCTTTGATTTTCTAGAGGTTTTAGAATTTAACATGTTTTGTAAAATATTTTATATAAAATATAAAAATATATATGTTATATATTTTCATGTTCATAAACTTCTATAACTTGTTTTAAACTTTACTTTTACGACTAATGCAGTGATGGCCGATTTCAAAACACTGCTTCATGAAGTTGTTAATAGTTGAGCTCTGAGATACAACAAAGTGTTTTGTATTTTGTGTCTGTACAGTTGCTTTTGAACAGCTGTCCTATATGGGTCAAATTGACCCACAAACAGCAAGAGTGTATAAAACATTTTCTGTAAGTGTGTAAAAGCTTTTTACCCATTTAATCTTTATATTGTTTTATGTATCTTGATGCTAACCATAGCTCTAATGCACCTGCTGGACCAGGAGCTTTGTCTTTTTTGTTACAATATGCAATAATTCACATGAGGTTCCAAGGATATTGTAGTTTTTTATTTTTTTATTTTAGAAAGACTTCAGATAATATGTGGATTACTGAGAGTGCTTAATGGCTTAATGGGCCATTTGTGCCATCATAAAGGCTATTGCTAATCGCTGAATACAGACAAAAGATAACGATAAAACAGTAATGAGGATTAAGGCTCACACTCCAAGGTGTAAAACGATCGTCAAGTGAGCACACTATAGCATGAATTGAGTTGTTCTCCTCGCCAGACATTTAGGGTTGCCATCAGTGTGGCAAAATAAGGGACACACATTTACGACTACACCCCTCCCCCCCAACAAAAAATTTAAAATAAAAAACAACCTATAAAACAATTGCATAAAGGACAGAAATAAAGAGTATGTCATGAAATTATTATTTCAACATTGACAACTTGACAGCTCAACAATAAACCATAAGAAAACATGAGATCAAGTATGTGAACTTGCAACTAAACACATTTAAAATTATTTTACATTTGATTATTTTATTTATTTCTAAATAACTATTTAGTAGCCTATTTGGTGCATTTTAAAGGGATAGTTCACCCGAAATGAAAATTCTGTCATAATTTACTCTCCCTCATGATGTCCAAACCTGTATGAGTTTCTTTCTTCTGCTGAATACAAAAGAAGATATTTTGAAGAAAGTTTTTAACCAGGCTGCTTTGGGGGCACCATTGACTTCCATAGTATGAATGTATCTTCCTATGTGTTCAACATAACAAAGAAATGTATACATGTTTGGAACAACTTGAGGGTGAGTAAATGATGACAGAATTTTCGTTTTTGGATGAACTATCCCTTTAAACAGTCCTTCTGAACCAGTAATCACTGTAGCAACAATGAGTTTCGGGGAATAATTAATTCAAATGGTATAAATATTCATGAGTCTATGAATATGATTTGCTGGTTGTACAGACAATATCAACGTATAACGGAACCTTTAATCATTTAAAAGTAACCTTTATCCAAATTGATTTCTTCATCAATTATCAATCTTACAAACCTTAAGAAACATTACAGTTTTTTACAATCGCTATGACAATTTTTTCAATACTTTTGACAAATTTCCTAAACTCTTAACGCAGTTAGCACAACACCTGTCTGTGTAGGCTATACAATTAACACATTTATTGTTGCTTTTACACAAAATGCATACAGTTAACACAAATTTAAAATGCATGAACTTCTTATACACACAAGCTCAACCAATACCAAAACAATGGATTTTTACTGCCAAATTTACCAATGCTTTAACACTGTATGTCAGAACAGATAACATCATGTTCTAAACCCTAACCTTATAGGCTAAAGTAAAAGTGAACAGCTGTTTATATTGATAATTGAAACACAAATATATCCCCTGTATTTTATTTCATAGTTACTGAGAAACAGCTGAGTGAAGTTATGCAAATATATAAATCACAGCTGATTCCCATCTGGGAATTATTCAGGTGTTGATGTTCTTTCACATGACCATATGGTATACAGTAAAAGTGGACATCTTTGGGCTGATCTTGTGTGGAAAAGGAATATAGAGCAACACAAAGAAAGTAAGAAAATGCCTTTATGAGGGAGAGGAAGATGAGGACCATGACAAGGGAGAGGAATGGGACAAGAGTAAGGGAGAGGAATGCCTGGACAAGGGCAAGGGATTGAGGAGGGTGAATGCATGGTGACATTCAAAGAAGGGCCAGAATTAGGGTAACTGATGAAATAAGAGCTACTATCATAGACCATGTCATAAACCACAGGTTATCAGAGAGGCTGATGAACGAGTACAGCCAAATATCAGCCGGGACACAGTGGCATCCATTATCCAGATTTTTTTCCAGAAACCAATAGGTAGGATATTGTATAAGGGCTTCTCCTTCTGCAAAGTGTAAATACTTTTACCATATATTTCAGTGACTGTATGCCTCTGGTCTCTAATATGTCACTAAATGTTCCTGTTGGAAGAGAACATGTGTTAGTGTTTTGTTGTAGTGTGTTATTTTATTTAGAAAATAAGTGTTAGAGTTTAGTTTACAATGTGTGATTTTGAACATGAAGTTAACCGTTTTGCCAATTGTGTGATGTAGGTGTGGTGGTGCGTTTAGAGTTTAGGAAATTTGTTAAAAGTGTTGAAAAAATTGTCATAGCAATTGTAAAAAACTGTAATCTGCTTGATCAGGACAAATAATATCTCTTATGTTTGTACAATTTGTATCACTGAAGTAGTAATACAAGAAAATCAAGCTTAAATGGGTAGCTAAAATCTTACGTCTCATTGACTTTGATATTTGTGAGCAAAACAATACGGATTCACTTCAATGCAATCATTGGGTTTTAATAAAACAACTACAGTTTACAAAGCTACGATTCATACGAGGGGAAATATGCATATATATGTAGGAGAAAACAAACAATATGGTACAAACAAGGAAACATGAAACTTAACGAATAAGGAAAAAAGAATGATGGAAAGAGAGAATTAACAAGGGAGAGAGAGAGAGAGAGAGAGAGAGAGAGAGAGAGAGAGAGAGAGAGACAGCTTCACAGTCTTTTCGCAAGAGCCCTCAAGGAATTAACAATTAATAATTCAGACAACCTTTTACAAGCAGTTGGATTGTGAAATAGAATACTTGCATTACTATGGCTTTTCGTGTGAGTGTCTGAGTTCGAATCGTCGGTGAAGTTCGCTAAGGATTTGCGGGCCTCCATGGCGAAATGCCAAGAGGTCCGTTCCTTGTGGTGGCGAAAATGCAAAGAGTTGATGGTCGCTCCTGTTCTTATAAAGGGGATGGCCGACGCCCAAAGAGTTCAACGCTCCAATCTCTTGCGGCTACACGATGACGCCTCGGATCTAATCAGCGTAGATGATTACATCAACACACAGGCCCTTTGCTTAAGTATGATTTGATTAGAAAAGTCATGAGGGCTGTGAGGTGTTCAGACTTTGGTCTTCCTGCCAGACGACTGATTGAATCATTACTGTTACATCACTTTTTTGAATTTCAAAAATGTTAATTTTTTTTATTAATTTACTTAAATTATGACTATATTGTCATGTAATTATTTGTCCCATTTTAATTAAAAAAAAATTTAAATGTCAAACTTTATATAACAGGATTATTTATTATGTATGATTAAAGCCTAGCTAAATTATAAATTAATAATAACAATTTTAAGGCTATAATATATTAATTAACCTGTCTAAAAAATAATAATTCTGTCTGCCAAGCTCTGGTAATGTATGGAATATTATATTAATATATTATCTATTAAAAAAAACTATAGGCCTATACCTTTAGAAGCATGGATGTGTCTGTCACATAGACCGGTCTGTCAGCGCTGCTGCTTTAAAGGTCCCATGGCATGAAATATAAGGTCCCATGGCATAAATATATTATATGGTATGATGTATAAATGAAAACAGAAGTCTTTTTTTCAGTTCCTTCTGATCTGTGATCAGTGATTTCTGATGTGTAGCTAATTATTCAAGTTCACAGAGAACTTTATTATTCGTGCACACGCTGCGGCTTCTCTCTCTCCCGACAGAATGGTGTTTTTGTGTTTTCTATCTTGTGAGTCAGTGTTTTTGTACGTCCTCATCACGTCTATCTGTTCTACAATGTGCACACAGTCATGAGTTTCTACTCAACATCGGCAGACTCACATCTCTTTAGAGATAAACCTCACAGACGCCAAAGCTCGGGCTGCACTGGCCGGTCGGCCTTCAGCATCACCGACCCAGTACTGCATCTGGCCCACAGCAGAGGCGCCATACATGGCGCGAGATTAAGCAGAAGGGGGGTAAGCGTGAGCGTATCCGGGCTAACCCAGCCTAGCCCACAATAAACTGGATTGCATTCGATTACTGCTGTTGTGTCTTTGTTTGGGCTGTGTACTCAATGCGCGTCACTGGCACTTTTCATATGATAGGAAAATATCTAAAAATAATGCTATAATCGACACTTACTTGTAACTCGTTCATCTTGACAGCTGTAATGGTACATTGCATGTGTTACAAAGTTGGTAGAATAAGGATGAAGACGGACTCGGCTTGACTGGGACTCGTGTTTATTCAGAACTCTCAGATACAAACAAAATAAACTTGCGCTGACAGACAGCGCTCTCACAAATCAGTAGTTAGTATAAATAACTTTGTTAGCAATCTCTCCGTCTCTGGTCCGTGATGTCCGGTTCGCGAACAAATCATTCTTTTGAACCGGTTCTTTTTAGTGAACTGAACCAGTTCACCAAATCAGACTGAATCGTTCTAAACGGTTCACGTCTCCAGTCAGCGCTGATCCATAATTTACTAGAGTTACTAACTTTCTGACATGAGTGACAGCCCCTCCGACTAGAAATAAACAAATAACCTGTAGTATATGCTAGTAACTAAAACAGTTCACTGAACTGAGACGTACTGACAGAACTGATGAGAAGTGAACTCCGGTCCAACAATCTCTCTGGCAGCAGGCTCTGCTCGTGCCTGGTAGAACTCGTTAAACCACGCCCCCTCCGCTACAAGATCTGATACTCATTCAAATGCAAAGATGTCAGCCAATCACAACAGTGGGCGTTTTTACTGAAGTCTCACAGCAGACACGCCTCTTGAAACAGGGCATTCAGCCAGAGGGCAAACATCAGTATAGAAAAAATGCCTTTTATTTCTAAATTATGACATTTTATGATGTCAAAATCTTACTAACATTATAAGTACACCTTAGGAAACATTATAAAATAATAGAAAAATGCCATGCCATGGGACCTTTATGTCAGTCAGTCTGAACAACTGAAATGTATATCATAAAGTGTGCAGTTGGCCTGAGGTTTATCACGAGTTACTGGACAGACCCATTGATACCTTTTTGATATTCAGCTCTATATTTGGAGATCCTCTTGCGTTCAAACGGTGGACGTGATGCGAGCTCGACATGAGCTCGACACAACAAAATGCAATCACGCACAAATGAGCTCCTGTACAATTGATTTCTTTATATTTGCTATCAGTATTCTCCACACTGCAAAATCTGTATGTGTTTATTGAACTATGTGTGGACCTATGTAAAATACGGGACAAATCATTTTGCTTGTAAATACGGGACGATTCTGTATTTTACTGGACGGGTGGCGACTCTACAGACATTAGACAAAAGACTGCAATTGGGTGTTTGCAAGCCAACATATTTGATAACATCTTCTCTAAAAAAAATCCTGACATGGTCTTAGAAAATGTTTCATAAAATTCATAGTTTTGGACATAAGAGTCTCAGATTGTAAATGAAGGATGACCACACTTGTGGCTTCACTCTAGTTGTGGTTATAAGTTGTTATACTACATTCACATACTATTTTTAAACATAAAACATTTTTTAGTTTTTATGTTTGAGCCTATACATCTCCATATTAATAACTGTCTGAGTAATTCTGAGTATTCAGCTGTAAACTTTCAAGTGTTGGCTTTCTAGAAATTAAATTGCTATGTGTCTATTCAGAATAACTTGTGAGCAGCAGCCTTTTTACAATGGGTATGTCAAAATGTCCCACTTGTCAAAAGGGGGGATGGGGGTTGGGGTGACAGGCAAGGGGTTAATAAGAAGCCATTATGACAGACAATAGCCTTAGCATGTCTCATAAATGAACTGAAGTTCGAAATGATATTTGAGTATTGTGTTTATGATAGTTTACAAAATCAAATGATTCAGAAAATGTTTGACATTGAAATGACTGGGAAAAAGTGTCCCAATTAACCTGAATTCACTGTAAAATCTAATAGCTTTCCTGACTCACACATACTTAGTAAACTTTACTCAGTAATATAGAATACATACTTCTTTCTAGGTTTTGTTGAGTTACAGTCAATTGCAGGGTGAAAATAACAGTTTACTCAATTGTTTGAGTGACGCTTACTTGAAACAAGCAAGTAGCAACAAAGGATGCAATGACGTTACTATACCAGTGAGAGGCAGCAGTGCATTAAAGCCTGTCTAATGTGCAGAAAAAACGAAGAAGAAGAAGCGGCACTTGTAAGAGTATGCGCAATAGAATCTGTACGTATCTCGGCCATCTCGGCGCCAATTTGAATTTTGCAGATGTGGAAAGACGTTGACAGGCTGCCTATGTTTTTATCCGGAGCTTTGTTGCGTTTTTGGAAGAAGATTAACAATAAGGTAAGTAATCAAGCGTGCAACTTTTGTGTGAATGTTTTTTTTTACTGTCTGTCGCTAATTTTTGCTGATATTCTTAATGTGTACCAAATAATTTTGATATTATTCATAAATGGTTCAACCTATTTTTTGCACATAAAACTATCAGGTGTCACAATGGTTCCTGTATTGTCTGAAAACTTATTTTAACTGTCCCAAATATAATATGAATTATGGTTTTCTATTTTACCCTTTTTCACTGATGCATTCTCATCTGTTGGCACTGGTTTATAAATTATTAATTGGCTTACCTATCCTGCTTAGTGATGACGCCAGTAACTTATACAACACCTGCAACGTAAGTTCTCATTGTAAAAAAAAATATATAAGGGTTACGTCTCCCAAAAAATTTAAATTGTCATCAATTGCACTTCTGTGCTCCACTGAAAGTTATTCAGTGATGCAAACTTTTCTCCAAAGAAAATAGTGTAATTTTTCAACTCATCTGTTCAGTGTTGACTTCAATACTTAATCGTAAAGATCATCAATTGTGAAAACGGTTAATTTGTCTATAAAGTATGGGGCGCCGTTTGTAAAGCGGCTCACGCTGAAAATAACAGCAACATTTTGACACATTTAGCTTCAAACAATGTTTAAAAAACTGGTATGAATTTTTGGCGGTCACTTTTTTAGCACATTTACAACAATATTTGTCAACTTAGAGATATTTTAAATAGTTAAATCTAAATGTTAAATCTAAATGTTAATTGTTAAATCTAAATGTTAAATCTAAATCTAAATGTTAAATCTAAATCTAAATGCTAAATCTAAATCTAAATCTAAATGTTAAATCTAAATCTAAATGTTAAATCTAAATCTAAACGTTAAATCTAAATCTAAATGTTAAATCTAAATCTAAACGTTAAATCTAAATCTAAATGTTAAATCTAAATCTAAATCTAAATGTTAAATCTAAATCTAAATGTTAAATCTAAATCTAAATGTTAAATCTAAATGTTAAATCTAAATCTAAATGCTAAATCTAAATCTAAATCTAAATGTTAAATCTAAATCTAAATGTTAAATCTAAATCTAAATCTAAATGTTAAATGTTAAATCTAAATCTAAATGCTAAATCTAAATGTTAAATCTAAACGTTAAATCTAAATGTTACATCTAAATCTAAATGTAAAATCTAAATGTTAAATCTAAATGTTAAAACCGGTTATCTGCATTCTGAATTTGCATATTAGTTAAATATTTAGTTCCCTTTCGAAAGGGAACTCGCGCTGCGTCAGCTTCGACGCTACGGGGAACGCCTCCAGCGTGACTGGTGCCTGAAATCACATTGAATCACGTCAATCCTATTGACCGGCGACAGCCTATGATGTCATCAAGGTGCGACCAGGAAGTATATAAGGGAGCCTTGCCAACATGACAGTATCTTTTCGTCTTCAGGGACTGTTTTGCCTGTCTTCACGTGAAACGTCTACAAGAAGGATAACAATGAAGTGTGCTGAGAACGCCACTTCTGCAGGTGTGTTTTGAATGTGTATCTTGCGCTTTGGATACACACACACTTTGCGTTTACTGTCTGGGAGAAGAGCATGCATGAGAGGTTTGCGAACCTCTTGTGAAAGTATTTGTGAGCGTTGTCCTCTGGAAACGCTCCGCTATCGGTGGGACCTCTTCTCGAGGGGAGAGGTTTCAGCATCTGGGAACGGCCACGCTCGAGCTGAGGCTGAGCGGCGTCTAAATACCAAAAGCGCTTCCCAGATGGATCTGGCTCGTCGCTTGGAGACAGTTATGGTTCTTGAGGACGATCCAGATCGCGAGAGGCGGACCTCGGAGGAAGGAGCTGGATTTATGTTCCTCCTCCTCGTCTGCTGCTCTTCCACTCGAGCAGAGGATGGGAAAAATGCTGAAGCTTTTCTTAACATCCTGTCCCATGTACGGGAGTTGCTGGAAGTCATGGAACGCGCTGCGGGTAGACTGCAGCTGCCTTTGCGGCGCGTGAGGAGAAAGGCTGAGCGTCCAAACAGTTCGGACGATCGGTTTCTCTCCGCCCATGACCTCCCAACTCCTGGGAGTCTTCCATTCCTTCCAGATCTCCATCAGCAGATCTCGAGGGGATGGAAGAAACCATACTCAGCCCCGCATCTGTCGACATCGGCGAGCTAAATGTCGCTGATGTCGAGGGACTGCCTGGCTGGGTATGTGTCGATGCCGCCCGTGGACGAGATGTTATGTTTATCTCGCCTCTGGGCGGCCGGCGACACTGTGGCTCCCACCCTGCCGGTCTAAACGCCTGAATGGCAGGGCGTACATGTCAGTGGGTCGCACTGCAGCGGCTTTGCACACCACAGCTGTGTTGCAGGCTTATCAGGCGGACCTGCTGAGGGACCTCGATCAGGGGGGAGGGACCCCCTGAGGCGGTAGTCGAGTCGCGCCGGACCGCGGTTTTCGCTCTCCGGGCCACCGTACAGATAGCGCCGATGGCGGCGAGGGTGGCCACGGAGAGACATCTGTGGTTAAACCGTTTGGACATCGGGGAGAAAGAAAAAATCCTTTCTCCCTGATGCCCCGGTTTCGCCGTCTGAACTTTTCGGCACCTCCGTAGAGGCGGTGGTGGGAAGGTTCGGAGAGGCGAAGGCGCGCTCGGCGGCATTCAGGACATGCATTCCGCTGAGGTCCGGGACCGCGCCCAGGCAGTCGGGTGTCCCTGGCCCGTCCCAGTTTGAGGGCTGGAGACGGGAATAGTGAGCCAGCGTCGCCTCTCGAGCGCCCCGCCGCGGAGGACTGGGGCGCAGGGGAGGCGGGACACCCGCGACAGGAAGAGGAAGGAAGCCGGGGCTGGTAACCGGAACCAGCTCAGGCAGCAGACTCCACCCCCCGAGGAGCGCGGAGATGAACGCTGCCTTTTTTCCCTTCCTCTGGTTTTTCCCCCGGGCGCTTTTACATCAGGCCGGTGGCCTATGATGAGCAGAAAATGTAAGATTCTGCCGGCTCGCCTGGTTTGTTTGGTGAAAGCGCCCCCCTCAGGATGGCGGGCGGATACTAGCCTTATGGCTGGCTGGAAGCACCGCTGGGAGCGATTGGTGAGTCCCCCTCTCTGAGGGTGAAACATTTTCAAAACTATGTTTTTCAGAACTCCTATACCTTCGCTCGCCTGAGAGGTTTTCTGGGGAAATTTGGATCGCCGCTGGATCTTCGCAGGGCCTGCAGCTCCCCGTGAGTAAGCTAAGAACGATCTTCTTTGCAACATTATGTGGTTGTGTGTGAATACCTCACTTTCTGCTAGAGAGTTTGCTGCCTCTCCGTGCTATATTTTCCCCATTGTTTGGGTAACTGAATCGCGCTCTCGCCTGAGGGCTTGTAGCGTAAGGGGCAAGCTGTGTTTTTCCTAGCGTAAAGTGAGAAGTAGCTGAAGACCGGGTACGCGCTAATGCACGAGCTGTAGTGAGATCTGCGCCCAGCTCTGCGGGGCTTTGGGAAAAGGGTTTTTGGGGCCCTCATTGTGTAATATTAGAGGTGATAATATTTCTTTCCCGGGGCCCTGAGTAGATCTAGTGCGGACTTATTTCGCACCACTTGGCCTAGGCTTTGTCAAGGATGGGGGCGTTTCCCTCTTAATAAAGATGTTCGCCCCTGGCCTGTCTTTTTATTTAAGAACATGGCGTTGTTTATGCATCCTTGTTTCAGCCTCCTCTGTTACAGAGTCGTCCGGCCAAGGCCCGCCCCCCTTCTCTGCGTTCTGGGGTCACAAGGAATGCAGACGAGGGTGTTGCAGGAGACAGCGACTTCGCCAGTGGTCGTGGGGTGGAGTTAAGCGTCTTTTCGCCGGTTTGCGATTAGACTTTATCTGCAGTGTCCGCCTTTCGGAGCTTGGTGGCCGCCATCTGCTGGCGGCCCCCGGCCTCTTCCTGGAGGATGGTACGGCCGGTGGATTTCACATTTCTGTGATATTGTTCCCTTGCTTTATGTCTCTGCTTCACCTCCTTTAGGGCCCGGGTCGAGCTGAACATCGGATAATCCTTCTGTCTGTACGGTTCTGGTCGGATGCTCCCCTGAGGCCCGAGCATTGCCAATGGCTGACGCCCTCGCAATCAAGGTTGGCCGCTGCATGGAAAGTAAGACAGCCGCCCCGATGCAGGGGACGTAAGTTGTACTCCCCTCGCTTTAGAGGGTCTTTGTTTAAGCACTTCCGCTGAGTACACTGCTGTTGGCAATGTGATTAGGTCCATGTTTGTAGGCACTGCCGAGAGACTGCGCCGTCCTGGGGGCCCTAGGACACGGCGAAGCAGTTGTACCTAGCTGCCTCTGGGATGGAGCCAGCCCCAGGTGTGGGCATAGGAGCCAGCTGGCTGTGAGCGGCCAGCTTGGGCGGGTCTGGGCAGTAGGACTTCAAGACAGGTAGTAGGCGTTAACCGGCCTCCTTGCAGGAAAGTTCCCGACACCATGGCCCACGAGTGGGCCTTGGAGGCTCTTCTCCACTGGTGTCGACGTCAGCAGTGACCCGTCATTGGCCCTGGGGATGAGTCCCCAGGTGTTAACTGGATTTCCAGGCCTTCGTCAGCAGCAGACAGCTGCCGTCAGCCCAGGTAGCAGCAGCCAGCCTTCTTAAAGTCTCGGCAGGATCCTTGGAATCTGTAGACCTCCCTATTCGGGGGATAGGTCCTGCCAGGCCTCCCTGAGGGGTAGGCTCCCGGTCTGGGTTACCTTCGCTCAGGAGCTAGGCCCTGTTCGGCCTCCCTGAGAGCCTGCTGTGGTCAGCAGGCGCTGCCTTGGTCCTCCCCCGAGGGGGCACCATAGGCATTAAGTCCCTCGACGGCTGGTACGAGCTGCTAAATAGGTGGTAGGCGCTACTGGGCCTCCCTATGGGCCTGCTGTGGGGTAAGCAGGCCCACTTGACCTCCTCTGCGGATGGCGTTCCTGGGCCCCAGTCACTGGATGGCTAGCACGAGTGCTAGTAGGTAGTAGGCCTCATCCGGCTTCCCTGAGTGACCTCCCTGGAGGCAAAACTCCCGGTTCCCAGCCACTGTGGCGGTGAGCATGAAGTGCTATGAGTAGCACTTTCTTGCTATCAGGTGGTAGGCACGGTAGCCTCCCTGATGACGAGCTCACGGTTCCCGGTCGCTGTGGTAATGAGCATTGAGCGCACCATGGGCGTGGAATGCTACGAGTAGCATGTCCTGCTATCAGTTGGTAGGCACGGTTGCCTCCCTGAGGGCAAGCTCCCGGTTTCCGGTCGCTGTGGCAATAAGTGTGAAGTGCTACGAATAGCACGTTCGGCTATCAGGTTGTTAGGCATTGTGGCCTACCTGAAGGCAAGCTCCCGGTTCCCAGTCGCTGTGGTAATGAGCGTGAAGTGCTACGAGTAGCACGTTCTGCTATCAGTTGGTAGGCACGGTTGCCTCCCTGAAAGCGAGCTCCCGATTCTCTGGCGCTGAGACGACTAGTGGAATGAAGAGCTGTGCGCGGCGTGCTCTGCTATCAGTTGGTAGGCATTGTTGCCTCCCTGAAACGAGCCCCCCGTTTCTCAGGCGCGGAAGTGAGACAGTTAGCGAAGCGCTATGGACGGCATGTTCTGCTACCAGGTGGAGGCATTGCGCCTCCCTGGAATCGTTCCCCCGGTCCCCAGTTTCGGTAACAGATTGTAGCATGGGCTGCTATCAGGCGAAGCTGCACGGGCTTCCCTGAGGGGATTCGCTTTGGAGTAGTAGGCCCACGTGGCCTCCTCTGAGGGCACGCTCTGGCTCGTGGTTCCAGGCACTGAGCAGAGGCCGGCTCCCCGGCCGCTGTGGTGGATATAAAGTGCTATGAATGGGAAAGCACGTTCTGCTATCAGATGGTAGGCATGGTACCGTCCCTGAAGCCAGCTCCCGGTCCCCAGCCGCTGTGGATGAGCATGAAGTGCTATGAGTAGCACGTCCAGCTAAGCTGTGACAGAGGAATGCCCGATTTCTTTGCAGTTGGTAGGCCCGCATGGCCTCCCTGGTGAAGCGAGTCCCTGGTCTTCCCAGCTACCTCGAGGGCTAGCGAGACTGCGATCAGGTCTTTGGCCCGTTTTTTGGCCTACTTGAGGGCGAGCGCTTCCTGTTAGATGCGCGAGCAGTCGACACATGTTACCAGGTGGAGGCCCCTCCCGGCCTCCCTGGGGAACGAGTTCCCCAGGCGGGAACACATAACTGGCTTTAAGCTGACAGCTAGTGGTCACCCGCTATCAGGCGCCGGTCTCTGGCCGTTCGCGATTCCTGAAGGCGATGTTCTTACCCTAGCATGACGAGACGTCACTGCGGCTATGCGGTCCATGCAGGAGCGGGACCTTCATAGTCTGCCCTACGGCATGGTTTCCTACCGGGCACGCTTATGAGCTCCTCTCAAGTGAGGGTCTGCTATGAGCTTACGGCTGCCTGGCGCTGATTTATGGTTGTAGGCCCCTCGGGGCCTCCCTGGTATATCAGCCTGTAAGGCCCTTTGGCCTCCTAAGCACGTTTTAAAGTAAGTGCTTGGTAGATCCGAGGATTGAGCGGCTTGACTCCCCTCGCTAGCAAGGGTCTTATAGCACTTCGCTGAGCGCTGCTCTCCGGGATAACCCGTCTCTGAGGTCCGGCTAGTGGATGACACTGCCTTTTTTTGCAGCACCCTAGCGGGATGTCTCTTCGGAGGCGAGTACCAGAGGCTCTGTACTGTACAGACAGGGTTGACCGTATTACGTGTCCCATACCAGACTGGGTCACCAGGTCGGGTCTCCCCTGGTGGCATTCGGTGAGAAGACCTCCCGAATAGTGACTGGCATAGGGTTCCCTCGTAGTTCCCTTGCCATGCTCCCTTAAAGGAACCCCTTCTGAGTCGAATGGGTTGGTTCCAGGCCTTCGAGCAAGGCCTGGGAGGGAACTCATGTGTGTGAAGGTTTCCTTCTCAGGCGATAAGCTTGGGCTTTGACCGTAGGGAGCGCTGTCACTGACAGCCTAACGTGACCAGAAGGGGAGTGGTTCAAGCATTTCAGCAAGATTTGCTTGTCTTGACAGTTGTCACTGCCAGTGGGCATGCACTCCCGTCGGCATGGCGGCGTGGGTATATCGTTCCCCGTAGCGTCGAAGCTGACGCAGCGCGAGTTCCCTTTCGAAAGGGAACGTCTCAGGTTACGAATGTAACCATTGTTCCCTGAGAACAGGGAACGAGACGCTGCGTCGCTTTGCCATGCCGCAGGGCCTGCCTGCCGAAAAACAGTCCCTTCAGACGAGTAGATACTGTCATGTTGGCAAGGCTCCCTTATATACTTCCTGGTCGCACCTTGATGACATCATAGGCTGTCGCCGGTCAATAGGATTGACGTGATTCAATGTGATTTCAGGCACCAGTCACGCTGGAGGCGTTCCCCGTAGCGTCGAAGCTGACGCAGCGTCTCGTTCCCTGTTCTCAGGGAACAATGGTTACATTCGTAACCTGAGACGTTTCACCCGAAACATTTAGATTCAACATTTATATTTAGATTTAACATTTAGATTTAACATTTAGATTTAGATTTTGTATTTAGATTTAACATTTAGATTTAACATTTAGATTTAACATTTAGATTTAGCATTTAGATTTAGATTTAACATTTAGATTTAGATTTAGATTTAACATTTAGATTTAGATTTAACATTTAGATTTAGATTTAACATTTAGATTTAGATTTAGATTTAACATTTAGATTTAGATTTAACATTTAGATTTAGATTTAGCATTTAGATTTAGATTTAACATTTAGATTTAGATTTAGATTTAACATGTAGATTTAACTATTTAAAATATCTCTAAGTTGACAAGTATTGTTGTAAATGTGCTAAAAAAGTGACCGCCAAAAATTCATACCAGTTTTTTTAAACATTGTTTGAAGCTAAATGTGTCAAAATGTTGCTGTTATTTTCAGCGTGAGCCGCTTTACAAACGGCGCCCCATAATAAAGCAGCTCTGGAGAAAACTGTGATATTCCGTTCAGTTATTATACTATTTACAGTTTTTCTCAGTCGCTTTGGTACATTTCTCAGATCAGAATTGAAATTCTCAAAACTACCTGTTCAATTCTCACATCATTGTGTCACTTGTGCACATCAAAAAAGCAGTTTCT